>CAEFZY010001992.1:0-20909 GCA_903066815.1 Brachyrhaphis roseni
TATATATATATATATATATATATATATATATTGATCTGCCTTGTTTTTGAAATGTGCTACAAATAAAATTGATTGATTGAAATACATGCCGCTCTTTTTAGATTCAATTATGAAATAAAAAAAACTTTGTTTTCCTTTGACTCCACAGCTGTACACAACTTTGGGTTAACCTGGTAGTGTCTTGTGGCGGGGTGCGGTGTAATGGTGAGGCAAACGCTGAGACCCAGGTAAAGATGAATAATGGTGATTTAATGATGAAATTGTCCAAAATTGTCCACAACACAGGCAGCACTGCTGAGCGGAAGGCTAGGCTCGACACAGGTAGCAACTGGTATACAGGTGGACCTAAACAAGACGTACATCTGACGACAGAAATTAGACAAGGACCCGACAAAGAACAAAGGACACAGGTGGGATTAAACACACTGAGGGCAATCAAGGAAACAAGACACACCTGGGAGTAATCAAGGGGCGGACAGGACAACAGGGAGACCAGGAATACAGAAAACTCAAAAATAAACACAGAAAAACACAGATCCTGACAGGTAGCTTAAATCCCAATACAATCTATTCAAGTATGTCATAAACATGGCACAAGTTTATGAAAATGTTTAAAGGAAATGCCTGTGACAGAGATAAGTTTGAGATGCATCTGAGGAGCAACGTCACAGCTTAAGAAATGGATTGTAAAGGAAAGATTAGAGTTTGTACTTCAGGCTTGATTTAGACAGATTTTGAGAGGATGTGCATCTAATATTCTAATCCCACACAATCACAGAGATGATGAGGGAGAGAGTTGGAAAAGGGATAACAGAGTGAAGGAGGTATTAGTAGGAACGCAGAACTCAAGATATTGTTTCCATGTCGTCTCTTTCTAAAAATCAATGATTCTAAGTGGAAATGGAAAAGGAAACAGGAGAGTTTCCTGTTCAGAAAACTTATTTTCAACGCAGACTAATTCTACACATCACTCTCACAGCTTATAAATATGGGTAACATTTATTTGACGGGTTGTGAATAAGACTGTCATGACACAGTCATAAACATGTCATAACACCTGTCATGAACATGAGTTAGTCTTCATGAATATTTATGACTGTTGTCATAAATATTCATTTGATAAATCATGACATTATTCAAAATGTCTTCGTTATGACAACTTGACGTGAACCAAGAAATCATAATCCGACATAAATTTCTTATAAAAGTATTACTGATTAAACTTTAGCTTTAATAACATAAAATTACCTAATTTTTAAAGTGTTACCAGTAACTAGCAAAAGAAAATAAGGGTTTTTATCCCAGATGGACCAAAATGCCGCACAGAAGACATAAAAACATTAAAATTACAAACACAGAATAATAAAATACAAAATACTTTGAAAACACATATTCAGCCATGCAAATATACTACAAAACAACAACAAACCAAAATCAACTGGTTGGTGTCAAAATGCAAGGAAAAGCATCGAGTTTAAAGAAAAACAGGCAGAAATGTAGCTTGTCTGTTTTACATATTTCACATTTTAGGTCCCACCAGAAAAAGTGTGATATCCCTCCAGAGCTTCAAAATGTACAGAAAACCTGTGTAATGAAGATGAAAAATAAAAATTGTGCACAGCATTTTGTGCTGTTTAATCTAGACCACAACAGTCTACAAGTTCAAAGCATCTGTTAAATTTGTTGCTACATTGCCCAGTCTATTCTTTCTTTTTTTTGTCTTCTCCAAGAAACTCAAGGTGATATTTTTCCTGCCATTAAAGGAAACAATATTCCTAAAAATAACTTCACTTGAAAACACCCAAGTTGATCCTTTCAGGAGGAGATGGATTTACGGAGAGCTCCTTGTTCTACCTGCAAAAAGATTATTGCGTAAAAAAACACAACCAAAATGTTAGAAGCATGAAATGTCCTGAAGATGGGAACGGACTGACATGTTCAGAACGAAACACCATGTGGAAAACGACTCATTTTGAAAGTACAAGTCTTTTCCTGACACATGGACCAGGTGAAATGCAATGAAGACGGATTCTAATTTTAAGAACAAAATGACACAAATTACAAATATTTTTTTTATGTAACTACACACTGACATGTCGATCGATCAATCAAGTTTATTTGTTTGGAACATTTCAGCAACAAGGCAGTTCAAAGGGCTTTACATCATAAAAACACGAAAATACAAAACCAAAAAGTGCCATTGTTACTCATCAAAATGTTGGTGTTTCATTTATTGTGGCTCAATAGCAACTCTAACACAGGCAGGTTTTCAGTCTGGATTTAAAGGAACTCAGTGTTTCAGTTGTTTTACAGTTTTCTAGAATGTGTGCCAGATTTGCACATAAAACCAAACGACAAAGTAGCAGAAAGACCAACACACATGCATATTCACTCAACTTTAATACCCAAATGGTCATTGTTAAAGCACGGTGAGAAATATGTGGTAATTATATATACATTTCAGTGTTTTTTCAGTTAAACTAAAAACATTTCTTGCTGCCTACAAAAAATTAAATAGAAAGCAACAGCAGAAAATACATTAAATTCAACATGCTGAAGCCCTTCTGTTGGACAGAAAGGTAAATAATCTACTAATTTAAGTGTCAGAGAATCATTTCGCCACTGATGTTTCCCAGTTGTTTTTAAAGGGAACAAAGGGTTGCTGGAGGTACAACAGGCAAGGACACTAACCAGGAACACTCTGCGACTGCCGGCTGAAAAATCAGCTGCTCGTTTCACCTCGACAGATCCAAGATGACATTTAGCTGCGAGCGTTCTGCCCTGCATTTGAATAGAGGAAAGACTCGAGACGCTAGGAGCTCGACTGTAAAGGCTGATTGTCTGCAGCAGCACAGGGATGTTCAAGAATGCAAGCATGACCATCCTGCTGGGTGTTCGAAGTCACAAACTCATGGCCTACTTCCATTTATCTTTTTTTTTGTTGTTGTTGTTTGCACATTGTGACACATTAACCCCTACTTACATCAATTCATCCAAAACGTCAGCTCACTTTTTGTCTCTCAAAAGCTCAAACTCTTTCATGAAGCTTACAGGTCAATTTTAAAGCAAGCACAGTTTTGCAAAAGTATTTATACCCATCGTAGCTACCACAATGTAAAGGATTTGTTACAGACAATTGTGAAGAGGAAGGACTTTTTTTTTTTCAATATTTTTTTGGGGAAAAAAAATTCTGAAGTTTTTTTTTTTTACATACTCTGTTGACATTACGTCTTGGCCATTAAAACACATGAATATGATTGTTTCAGCTAAATGGTGGTCAATTCCAAGTTGCGTTAATAGGCAGCGTCCTGCGTTTTTAAATGTTCTCCAAGCTCAATACACCTCAATGAAATAAATGGCAGATTACAAGATCTCTGGAAAATAAACCTCATGATTTACTAATGAGGTAATCCAGCTGTTAAATCAGCTGTGTTGGAGCAGAGGAACATCAGAAACCTGCAGGATGAGGGTTGCATCCTCAGTGCTTCTGCTTCCACAATCCCCTGATTAGTTAACCTGCATTCAATGTCACTCTCCACTCTCCCACCAGTGTATAAACTCAGTGGTTTCCAATGTTCTTGACTGGTTGGTGGCATTTCCAGGTTTCCTTATGCAAGATCTGTAAGTTTTCTGCTTCTGTAGTTAAACCTCCCAATATCCTGTCTGCATTTTGTCTTTCTCTCATCATGAAGTTGGATTTATACACATGCACATCTACATTTTATATGTAATTCACTAAATACTTGAACATTTCTGGTTGTAATGAGACAAAGTGAGAAAAAACACTGCCTTACTTTTGTAAGGCGGTGTAGAAATGTCTCTATTGCTGCTTTAAATTCAGTCGCGATGACTTGGGTCCGGAAAGGTAACCGTGGATTAAATTTAACCCAGTGGGAAATCAGTTTCTTGCTCTGTGTTAAAACAGGAATTCAAAGATGAGATCTTGCAGTGTGCTGCTGCCGTGGTTTACGCTTCTGTCACAACAATCATGAGTCAACCACACAAAAACACGCAACAGATTAAGGTTCGTTTCGTCCTTCATTTACGTCACTTTAACTAACAAACCCATCCTTCCTCCATTACTGTTGTGCATTTGTTAAGACATTTTTCACAGAGCGGCCCTCTGGCAGCAGTGAGACCAGCAGTATAACTGGTCCCATGATGCCGCGTTCTGGCTGATATTAAGAGGATCAGAATCTGGGTCTGGATTTAACAAGCATTATACAAACAGAACAACTAATACAAAGAAGAAAACAATGCCACTCTGTGTGGAATGATCCTTCCTGTCCTTTCACTCGTCGTTCCTGATTTCTGGTCCGGGCTGTCCAGGTTTTTCCCAACTGGGTTTCCCCACATCAGCCGAGCTCCTTCAGGCCGAGTTGTTCATTTTGTACAGGATGTTTTATGTTTGCTTGTCGTTACACATGTCAATAAACACCATGTATCCACTGGATCGGCGCAAGAAGCTGATAGAACAACATTCCTCAGAGTATATATGTTGACACAATGAAAGCACACAAATATTTGTGGCTGAACAAACCAAAGCCTGTAGGAATGATTCATCTGAATGCCAAATGAGATTTCTTAAATGGGACCCATTATTAAAAAGAAAAAGAAAAAAAAATCACATTTTGCATGTTTTTGTTCCTCCATTTGGTCTCAACAGCTTCTAAAAACAACCCAAGTGCTTAAAAACAAACACCAAGCCACTTTTTGGCAATATGTTAAAGGTTTTTGACCTGAGTGAAGCTGACCCTCTCAGACAAAACTTTGCCAAACATTCGTGCAGCTGTCATTTTAAAGATAGTAAGAAATGTTTCTAGAGGTCATGAAAGGTCAACCAGCCGCCCCACCTGCTTCAAATCAGACAAAATTGCCGTCAATCAACTCAACTACATTTGTGCTGGTTTGTGCAGCAAAATTTCTGCTTGTGCTGCTTTGGCTTTGAAGATATTAATGAAAGTTTGAAGGTCGTTTTGATTTCGTAAAAGTAGTGGAGCTGGTTGACCTTTACATTTTCATTAATATCTTCAATGCCAAAGCTGCACAAACCAGCACAAATGTAGCCGAGTTGATTGACACCAACTTTGTCTGATTTGAAGAAGGGAGGGAGAAGTGGAGGGGTTGGTTGACCTTTCATGACCTCTGGAAACATTTCTAACTATCTTTAAAATGATGGTGGCACAAACAAAAAATTTTGCTGCATAAACGTTTGACAAAATGTTTGTCTGATTAGAAGAAGGTGAGGGTTCCAACTTCACTCAGGTTATTTGGTGTGTGGAAATCGAATCATTTTAAAGCCCTTCGGATTTTTAAGTCACATTCAACGTTGTTACCTAGCAACCTCAGCCATGCCCAGCCTGTCACCTAGCAACCGAACCTGAGCTCCTGCATGGCTGGCTTACCATTTAGAAACTGCTTACTGCATTCTTGTTGGTTGTGCAGGAGGCTCCACTTCTGCTTTTTAAAGATGTACAGATGTGTACTAGTGCATCTGTTTGAATCCGTTTTTATGTGTGAGTGTAAATGTTGAATTATTTGGATCTAAAGTGACAGGAGACCCTAAAGCAGTTCATTCTGAAACAAGCTCATAATAGGCAGAACTGACCAGACTAAAATGTCATTATCTAAGAATGACTTTGTACAAAAAATCTAATTAACATAGACCATAGATTCATCCCAATCTGTTCAAGGAAATATAATTGGTTACTCTCAAATGCTGTGAGATGCTGGATTTGCTCCTCTTCAGCACTATTTGGGTTTAAACACTCGCTCTTCACCAGAGCATCACAGGGTGCAGAGAATACCAATAACACTAATTAAGTTTGAAGTTCTTTTGTCTGACACTGGAGAACAGGCTGTTGGCAGAAATACATAACATACATAATTTAGTTTCCATTAATTCAATGAGATCGACTTTAAAGTGATTTAATTTATATGTACAGACGGCGTTGGCTGCCCTCTGAAGAAGAAGGGAACTGGAAAAGCAGACACTGGTTCTTTAAAACTTTGCACCGTTTTCTTGGAAATACAAATTCTCTTTATTTTTAAGTTTGAAGAAGCACTTTTAGTCGTGGTAAAAAGAAAGAGAACTCTGTTTCAGTTTAGACCTCGTTGACGGCATCGAAAATGAGGATGCCACTTTGCACCGCTGCGGTTCTGGTTGTTTCATGCTAAGCTTTTCCCAAATGTAAAACGGTGCAAACTACTCCTGGACTTCATTACAGAGGAATAAAATCATACTATTACCAGAATAAAGTTGTAATAATACAAGTTTATTCTTGTATTTTTCAACTGTAGTCTCGTGATACTATGACTTTATTCTCCTATTACAATGAGTGATTTTGAATAATTTTATTCTCGTAATTTTATGACAAAAATTTATGACGTAAATTAGTTTTTTTTACTTTTTATTTTTCCTTCGTATTGCCCTAATACTCCATCGTACTTCATAAACCACCTAAGGAGCAATTCTTACCTACAAGAGCGACATTTTGCTGCTTCTCTTCTTTTTCCAGTATAGTGAGTTTAACCTTCGAAATTTGGGAACGCATCAGTCGAGAGGCAAAGCGGACAGACAAAGTCAAGTAGTTGCTCTTGGTCAGAAATACCAAGAAAAAATCCAGAAAGACGATGCAAATTTATTGGTAGCAAAGACTGGAAATAAAACAAACGGAGAATAAAGGGAGTTAAGTCTGAGCCTAAGGCACCATGGGTATATCTGAGTGAGAAAATATGGTAAAGGAAGGTTTTAATTCTGCCCTTTAAAAGTAGACAGGGTGTCTGGCTCATTTACAACAGTGTGAGCTGGTTCTGCCTGATAAAATAAAGATCAGCCTCTCATTCTGATTTCAGATGCTCTGGTTCCAGTGAAACTCCAGTTTTTAAAGGATATTCAGACAAGAGGCAGCTTGGTGATTCATGCCAAAAATAACTCTGATAACTATCCTGCCTCGTGACTGACATTTTTTTTTTTTTTTGTTTTCAGAAAAGGTTTTGTTACCTCGACTCCACTGATTTTTCCTATCCATTGAGAGGCCTTTATGCCATTTTGTGTCCATTATTACGACAAGAGTTAACAGCTGTGAGGGCAATGCCAGCGCTTTAATTTGATATGACATGGTGTATAATTAGCACGCCTCTTGACAGTTAACATGTCATTTCAATGCATGTTCAACAAATCAGAGCCAATGATGAAACAATTCAGAAACATTAACATGCAAAAGGTGTAAAACTAACATGCAAAAGGTGTGAAATTATACCAACTAACTGGATCTCATTCAAATGCAGGAAATATTTGTATTGTTTGGTGGCTCAGAACATTTTTCTGGTTTTGAATCAGGCCCGTTTGCTGTCGCTAACCCATTATGTCTCTAGTTTCTTTTTTAATAATCTCTTGGTTGTATGGTTTTGATTTTGTTGGATTTGGGGAGAAGTTATGAACAGGACAACAGAAATTTTAACAGAGGATAGAAAAACATGGAGAAATAATGTTAGTCCAGATGTAGGTTCTCTTTCTTAACGACAGTTTAGACATTTACTAGATGCTCTGCTATTACTAACATTTCAATATAGTCTTCAGTAGAAAGACTTTATGATGGTATTGTATATAAAGTTATTGATTTCCATTACTAATAACCAATTTTGTCCTCATATGGACAAAAACAAAACAAAAAAATCCTTTAAACAGTTTAATTACTCCTCTCACTGTAAAACTGAACAACTTTGGGCCAGTAGTTATTTTCTTGTGGCCATTTTATGACTTGCTTTATCTGAACAAAATGTTTTCTTTTCTTTCACATATTGAACAATTCGCATTTATGGAACAGGACGTTAAGGATTACAAAATAAAAGCTATTAAAAAGTCAAAGAATCTTCAAGTAAACCCTTGTATTTGTTGTTATTCTGTTGAGTGAAGTGCCACAGGCCCCACCTGCCCCCCCGTACTTTACGGCCCTGCCCAGAAATCATCTGATCCCACCAGACATTCACGCTGAACCGGTGACTGACATCTTTCTCTCTCTCTCCTATCGCCATCGTTTTCGTTGAGGCACAAACAAAGCCTTTGACATTTAGACAAATAACTGCACTTGATTTTTTTTTTTGTGTGTCATCTGAAAAAAAAAATCCAGTTATAATCTGTTTTTACCCCTCAATTTTTTAAATGATAATTATGACATATTAAGTTTCATTTATTTCAAACACATTAACAATTCAAATGCCATGATATGAATTTGGATGACTATTTGTTAGAAAAAGAGGCAGACAGAAGTAGAAAACACCTGGCTCCTTTCTTTCATATCGTCACCTTCCTAAAATAAAGTTTGTTTGTTTTGCCCCAAAAAAAACAACTGTTTAATTATGTAAAAGTTATTTAGGCCAATATTTTAGGAAGGTGACAAAAAGAATAAAATCAAGCAAAATGAAACAGCGCAGTTAATAAATATGCAGTTACATAAAACTATTTGGTTTAATTAATGTTCAATTGGAACAAGCTGCCATCACACATCAAGCAGATTTGCTCCAACTCTGACCATATTTCCTGTCTTTGCTGAAAAAGAGAATCCCCACAGCATGATGCTGCCATCACCATTTTTCCACAGTGACAGCAGAGCATTGTGAGATGTTCAAAGCATTTGAAATGGTTTTATAACTTAACCCTACACAAAAAAAAAATCAAGGAAAAAAGATCTTCTTCAAAATGTAAAGCCTTTCATTACATGACTTTAAACTGTCATTTTGTTGCTGCAACATGAAAATATTTCAGTGGTTGCCTTGGTGATGAAAGATAAATAAATAAAAGGGCATAAAAATATAAAAGGTCTATTTTCCCTTTCTGAGAAACGGCTGCTGATGCACCTGGGTGAAGGTTCGGGTTCATGTTGCAGGTCAAATGAGTCGACCTGTTCTCTTTCACGGCTTACAGACAAAACATAATTTCTGGTTTTAAAATACATCATTTAATGGAAAACGTTGATAATTCAGGTTCCTGTATTGCTGCAAATCGTAAAGACACACACAGCCACTGGATGTTTTATATACAGAGTACGTCTCTGAAGAGGAAACGAACCAGATTAGTGTTTCAGACTTTTCTTTGATGAATGTATGACTTTCTAAAATAACTCATTTCCTGGAAGCCATTTCTCCCCACATGCAATTAATATTTTATTGGTTGAATTGCAGATATCTGTCTGGCATGTTTGATGCCTTTGTAAACTATCTGAATCCACAATGATGTTTCAGCTTCTGTCTGTAATTGTGGTTTTGAGTCACTTTAGAAATTATGTCTATCTGGACATTTGTGTAGTGAGAAAATGTCCTAAAGCTTAATCAGAAAGCCACATTGATGCCATTAAGTTTAAGTTTGTTGAATGTAAATTCATTCACCGTTTTAGTCTGTGAGAGAATAACCAAACATTTTGGGGGAAGTGAGAGGATTTTAACAGTAAAATTAATCACGTTCTTAATAACGATCATAAAAGAAGTCTGTGACCTTTGGATCAGGACATAATAAACTTCCTCTGGTCTTTACTCGGTTCAAAAAAACGTAATCCACTACCATATCAGTTGTCATCCACCACCTTTTTAACTCCTTTTGGTTTCTGATCAAAATCAACATCAGAAATAATCTACTCTGTGATTCTGTATTGAAGGAGAAACCTTTGCTCCCCCAACACACACACACACACACACACACAGAATGTGAGGGAAGAACTAAGTACACCCCCATTATTCAATAGCTTGTAAAACAAAGAGCAGCAGCGATAAATCTCAGAAGTCAGGAATCTATCAGCGTCTAAGATCGCTGTTGGGGAATTTCAGTCCATTCCTTTTTTCACAGCTTTACTTCAGTTGTTTGCAGGCATTTGTTTGTTCGCCGCTTTTTTTATTTCCAGCACACCAGTCAGTTGTTTTTGTTTTTTTCTTACCAATATCAAACATCCAGAACTACCAAATAGATTTTTAGAAAGAAGGGTATTTCAACCAGTCATTAAACTATTTTGAGCTGTTTAGAAAAATGGTATCAGGTTTTAGTACCTGGTTCAGGGCTGCTAGTCTTCAACGCTGCCATCCTGGTTTTAATTCCTGAATAGTGGAAATTTGCTGCATGTTTTCTCTGTCTGTTTCATATGAATGTCACTACAGTCAATTCTTATATTTAGTCGGCCTAAAATAAAGGGACACCAAGGGAAATCTTGATATTCGATGTAAAAGTTTTTCTTTATCAGATTTCGCTCGGTAAACATGCCATTCTTGTTCAGTCCTTTTGCAGCTGTACTTCCATGAACTCAACATTTAACATGCTAACGGAGAGAAAGCTCTTGGGGTTTTTCGCAATGTCTTTGAGGATTTTACAGACTGCCCTTGGAGGGAATTTGCATAAATGTTCCTCTCGGGAAGGTAAAAGGCCTTAAAATATTTCTACTTGTGAATAACGTTTCTCTCCGATTCATAAAAGACTTCAAGTTATTTAGAAACTGGTTGACAAGCAGCACCAATTGCTTCTATAACGTCGTTGTTGGTGTTTTTCCTTCCAGGTGCATCAGATCAGCATTTCACTAAAGTTATTTTTTCATTAGCCCGACACCTGTTGAGTTGGTAAGGTGTTTTAATTAGTAGCACATGGAAGCTACTTTCCTTTTTACAACATCTGGAAGAAAAAATAATGTATTTATTTTTGTCCTCACGTGTAATAATACTGTATAATTAATTGTGTTTCTGCAAACTTGATGTTACATTTAATAAACTTTAGGACATGTTACAGATCAGATTATTTTATTATATACTAATATGAATCAGTATACGTAATTTTAAAAAGTACAAAAAATTATACAAAAATTATACAATTTTGATATTATACAGCATCTCAAAATAATTTACAAGTTTAGCAATGTATATGTCCTACTTTCCAAACCCATGCATAGTTTCTTGCATCTCCTGTCATCCACTTTAAATGACTTTAGTTTTTCAAGACTTTATAATAATTTTATTGTCGTGGATGGCAGCAGAAAATTGATTTTTTCCTGCCTGTCGTCACAAACAGAGCGTGAAGAAGAGACACACAAGTTGAAGCTAACAAAACTGGGTGTGAGTGGAGAAATTACGCATGCGTTTTGCCGGGGGCTGATTTTAAAGAGAACATCTTGTATTTTTATTATGTTCAATTTATGCCAACCAAATCCAAAGAGTGCCAAATAAGATCTAAGCATAATCCAAAACAAACACCAGAACAGCTCAAATGAGTCATTACCTGTCAATTAACATGAGTTTTAAGTTTATTCTAACTTTTTGTTATAGTGGTGAGACATGTTTATGAGGAAAAAAAGTCAGGAAGTTTACTTTGTATTCATAGTCATCCTTTGGGGGCAGCAGCTTCAGCTTCAGAGACTTAGAGAAACTGAACGAGCTGACAGTAAAAACGGATGGCTCTGTACCGGGGACTTCCCCAGATCCCCGGGAGCTGCAAGTGTACAGAAAGCTGCTGCAAAAGATTTATAGCATGACGCTAAGAAAATGAACGCCATCTATGTAGCATATCGAAAAATATACTGTAATTAATGTTTAGCTAAACTGGAAGAAGGATTTTTTTTAAAAACTTGTGACAGTACGTATACTTGTGTCTTTGTATTCACTCATTTATTTAATTGTATATTATTTTATTCAGAAGCAAAGCTGTGAAGTAAGACAACATTGCAAGTTTCCCCCCCATCTTCTTCAAATCAGATAAAATTGGTGTCAAACGATTAAGTTTTGTTTGTGCCGTTATCATTTCAAAAATATTAAAATAAGTGTCAATCAACTTGACTACGTTTGTGTGGCAAAATTTTTTATTTGTGTCGCTTTGACTTTGAAGATATTAATGAAAGTTTAAAGGTAATTTTGATTTTGTAAAAGTGAGGAGGCTGGTTGACCTTTAAACTTTTATTAATATCTTCAAAGCCAAAGCAGCACAAACGTTTTTGCTGCACAAACCAGTCGAGTTGACTGACACCAATTTTGTCTGATTTGAAAAAGGCTGGTTGACCTTTCATGACCTTTTTAAGACTTTACAGTTGGTGTTCAAATGTTAATCTTTCAATCGTCCAATAACGCATAACTATTAAATGATATTTTAAAAATTTCTCTCAACTTTCATCTTTTTTTTAACTCAAAAACAAGGCAGGCCACTGGATAAATTGCCAGGCTTGGCAAGTTTTCTGGGGGAACCTTGAATTCATAATTTTCTCTAATTTGCTCCCTCACTACACAATCTGCATGTTTTCCTCTGTTCTTCATGAGGTCACTCAATTATTTCCCTCCGGGGAACTAAAGGCAAAGAGTCTAAGATTTAATTTTTCACATCAGAGTAAATGTAGAAAAAAAATAGATCAAGGCACTGCTTTTAAAAAAAATATTAATTTTGAGTGATCCATTTAACTTTACTTGGAAATGTCTTTTTCAACTTTTTTTATGCTAAAACTGTATTTTCAGATTTGTTATTAAATCTGATTAAAGTATTGCACAAAGCGAGTCAGACTGTTGGAGAGTGCTGAGTTGGGACCCTGAATTAGGACAGCTTTTCATGCAACAGCCACTGTATATTCATCACATGCAAAGCAGTGTGAGGGATTGGTACAGTTATTTGGGACTTTAGGGATCATGCACTAATTATAGGCTACAAATAAAAGCTGAATCTGACATTTTTCTGAATGGCGTCCTCAGCCTGGGTCGAAAACGTGTACTGAAATTCAAGATTTAGAAACCCATCGTGGATATTTGAAGCACAGTCATTTTGCTCTACATTAAAAATTTCAGTCCATTGTTGATTGTTGAACAGTGAGGCCAAACTGCGGGAGGTTGCTGCTGAATTTCTTGTGATTACTCTGATTATGTAAAACATCTGGCAGAGGCAGAAGGTGGAGGCTGACACCAAAAAGCCGCTCTAGGAGCTGGAGTTGCTCCAAAATAACCAGTTTAACAACAAACAGCTGGTAATGACCCAGTTTCTGAGACACGGCAGCTAAAAGTTGACATGATCTCTGTTTCAACAGACACATTTTAACGATGTGATAAGTTTATAAAAGACATCGTCCTAATGGTACCTTTCAAAAATATTCATACACCTTGGAAGTTTTCACATTTGGTCACATTGTTACAAACACTAACTTCCATGTGTTTTGCTGATGGATCAACACAAAGTAGCATCTTTGCGAAATGGAAGAGGATTTGGGTTTTAAATTGGCTTTACAAATAAAAATCTAAAAATCAAAACTCAACTTAAAACAGACGAAGGAGCGCAGTGAACAGTTCAGATATGTGAAACGTTTTCACAAAATGTATAACGAAGCGTACATCTTAAAACCTTTCTCCAGCTTACATGTTGGGGCTTCGGATCGATGTTCATCATTAATTGTTACCTTGGACAAGCCCTGCAAATACTCAGTGTAAAATGCCATTTTCAATAGATCAGAAACGATCGAGCCGCTTTTCCATCGAACGCGGAAGCTGACGTGCCAAGAGCCCATTCAAGGGTGTGAACATTTTTACAAGACACTGGAGTAAAGTGCTGACCGCACGGCATTTGAAAAGAAATTACTGATCCTTTTGTCTATTTGAAGGTTGATGCTTCTTTTGGTCAGAGCCACTATGGTCATGGAGTCTGGATGCTTTCCTTCTGTTTTAGCCTCACTGTCAATAAAATATTTAACATTTGTGGTAGAAAACAAAAGGAGAAACCACTTCTGGGTCTTATTCCGGTGCTATTTTGATCTTGTGCATTTTCACATTTTGCTAAACTTTAAGCTCAGAACATCTTTTCTTGTGATTTGAAGGACTGACATTTTTTCTACCTCAAAAATACACTTGTATATCCACTATAGTCTAGGCCTTTTATTCATGTTTTGGTGCAATCATTAAATATAAAAGAGTGAGAGAAAACAGCGCTCACAGGTGCGATTTACAGACAACACAACACAGACATTTGTTGACATATCTAAATTCAAAATTAGCAATGACAGAAATTAGCTTGTCAGAAGCAACAAAAGACTTTTCAAACTTCCTCAGGAGGAAAAAATAACTGTTTTCTCCCATTTTCTTTTCTGACAACTACAGCAGCAAAACAGGTAGGAGATTACGATCGTGCTCAGTTGCTTCTAGCACAAATACTAAAGATTAACAATTGTAAAACATTGTGTAAACACAGAGTTCAGGGGAAGAACTGATTTGAATAAAATCTAATTATCTATAGATGGATTCACACCAGCCCTTGAGAAATAGCTCCTGGTCTTTTGCCAAAGACAAACAAACAATCCTACAACTGCTAAAATCTGATGGTATGTATTTTTTTACATTTCTTGAAGTAGGAAGTGGCACTCAGTGTCCTCTTGGTAAGTTTTCATGTTGTTTCATTCAGTAATTCTTGGTGCAAGGCCAGGCAAGAATGGTGAACAACTTTTTCAGAGTTTGGTTTGTTTGACAGAATGCAGTGTGAAAGCAAACCACACTACCTGAAAATGTAACAAATCTTGTAATTTTGGTCCCCAGTTGCTATGAGTCTACTGAACTATCAGGTGTAAAAACAACCTTATGGTGTGTTCACAACAAACACGTTTTATGGAGGCAAAACGCGTTTGTTGCGCAGGGCCGTTGCAGCATTTTTTGAGCGTCTAGCGAGGCACGATTTTAACCTTCAGTACAGTACAGTTCAGTACAGTGCAAATGTACGTCAGAAACTTCAGAAAAATGGAATGAATATGTTATGTATGGCGCATAAATGTAGCTAAATTTTTATCCATACAAATGCAAAAGGCACTCACATCCTCCATTCTCATGCTTGATTTAAACTAAACAAATGGAGTTGCTTCCAAGTGATTGCTAATTCACTATTTGTTTTACCAAACAACTGAACACTCTAACTAGTGAAGTGGCCAGTGAGTCATATGTGTGCGCTAATATGCTAGTATGTGCAGCGTCTGTAATAGTTTCACTCCTTCTCACTCACATCCAGACCCCACTGCACAGATGACAACCTCATCGGCACCCTGCCAATCGTCTGCGGTCCGACTGCAGCTCTTACATTGACACAGGGAAGGAGTGTGACACGTTTCACACTTTTATTATCTGCAGCCACTGCAAAACCCTACTACCCACCAATGAGCCTCCTTATTTATCGACGCTCAATGATGGCTGATGTTTTTTGTTTTTTTTTAAATCCAGTATGTAGAATGGATTCATCTATGAAAAGTAATTACACTGACATGCCATTCAAATTTGAGGTAAGCAGGGATGCAACAGAGTATCTTTCTCTCCGTTTTCAGACCAGAAGGTGTGAGAGTAATTGAGAGCTCACAAAGGAAGCCTTGAAGTAACAGACATTCCCGTTTCTGTGAAGATGGCACAGGCAACAAAATGAAGGTCAAGAGCTGTTTGAAGTGATTGATGGCAGGGACACAGAAGTCAGCCATTACAAAACTGACAGCATCCTCGTACAAAATCCTGCTGTGTGGAGGTGGATGTGGACAAAAGAGAGAAAAAAGTCAAATCAGATGACGGATGCAGGTAGAGCCACAAAGAATCAATGGTATCTTTTGTGTTTTTCCAGACATGTTATGTTGGAAATCAAACTTTAAAACAACTCAGATGATGACTCAGACTACTCAGGAGTGGATTAAAATCAACAAATATTGAGGAAAGAGAAAAATTATAACTGGCTCAGAGGAGGTTAATGTAGTTAGATGATCTCAGTGTGCAGCCATGCCTCACAACTTTTAAAGCAGACACTTTAACCTTTTTTACTGCGAGACATTAATATCAGGATGGGCGAACGATTTCCAGATTTCAATTAGTCGTTTGGTAAATCAAAAACTCCCAGTTTAAAGGTGATCTACTGTGTTATTTTTAAAGAACAATTTGTTAAACAAGGTCTATGTTACAAATCAGGTCAACGTGTTTTGGCTCTGTTTTAAATAACCGTAACACTAAAGATAGCATTTCAGATAAGATAAAATATTCCATTCTTTTCATATTTACTTGAATAAGTTTTTGAAAAAAAATTTTTTGTAGTAGTTTTACTACGCTATACTCTGTACTTGAGTAATGCTATTGTGAAGTATCGCTACTTTCACTTGAGTAAAACCTTATGACTTATGTTAAAAGTATATCAGTTACTTGATCCAAACTGCATTTTCTATTTTAATATCCCGATATTAAAAGGTTTGTTGGCCCTCAGCTTGCATTGATTCTAAAGGTAAGGCTGTCTTTTTCAATAGCGAATCAATACCTCTGCCTGTTAACATTTAAATGTTACATGGGACTGATTTTTCTGAGGTTGACTCAGGAGTGACTCAGAGTGCAAATGGACTCTGGGCTATAAGCAAGATTTAAAGCGAAATTTAAACTTCAGAGCAAATTATGTGTGTACTAAAAGAGCGGATATTATTGGCTCCATAATGAAGAAACCCTTGCTGCCCCTTGAACTTTTCCACACTTTACAATATTGAAACTACAAATTTCAGTGTGTTTTACCTTAATTAATGTCAACGATTAACAAAAGAATGAATGTGAAGTGGAAAGCAGGGACACAAGATTTAATACTTTTTGTGTGAAAATGTGGCGTACATATGTATTTAAACTGATCTGACTTCAATCTCCACCTCAAGCATATTGTCCAAACACAGATATTAAGCAACCCTAAACTTCTCATCTGGTGTGGTGAGAAGGGAGTTCAGTGACTGCTGAAATGAAGTGAAAGATCGTCCCTCGCCTTGGAAACGTGACACTAAAGGTTCCTCGTGCATCGTTATGTGACAAGTTGAGACAATGTGTGGGTGAAGTCTGCCAGAAACCCTGAATGGCTTTGGGAAAATCTGACCATTAAAGAGGAATATCTCGTATGGAAAGCTGAGCTAAAAATCACAAAAGATAGCACGGGGTTTAGATGACACATCAGAAAGTAAGAAATGAAAAATAGCCAATTATTAGTTTGTAATTTAAGAGAAGACATCACAAAGAGTCTTTTAAATCTGTTTTACAAGACATCACAACTCCGTCCTCCCTAAACAAACATGTTTTGAGATTACTTAGAACATAGTAAGTCTCTGTGTGAGGTCTGTATGCTGCTGAGGGACTCATGTCCAGTCCTGATGGTGCCTACTGTTCATTCAATTAATACTTTGAGATGAGGGCACTTCAGCTGGTCAGCAAAGATGGGAGGAAGATGAAGGATCAAAGCAGAGAGATAAATCTTTCTCTCCTAATAGAAATGATAACTGGGAGTGGTAGTGACTCAGATAAAGATGAGGCATAAAACCTGCCTGCAGGGTCCAAAGCCATAACTTACTGCCACTAAGAGTTATAACATATATCGTTTTTGGTTATCTATGGAAATGCTGGATATTGTACAAGTTGTGAATTCATTTTCTGGTGAAATCATTTCAAAATGATCACAGACGTGCTGGCAGTGAGCGGTAAAGTTAAACAAGTTCATGCTGCAGGGGCAGCAAGTGAGAAGGGATTCCTCAACATCCTTCACCCATCTGGTGCTATTAATCTATGGATCTATAGTTAGAATAACTTAATTATTTAAATGTTAGGTTTTTTTTATATGACAGAGTATTATGGCCATACCAAGAAAATAAAAATAACATTACAAGAATAAAGTAATAAAGTTACAATATTCCAAGAATAAAGTCACAAGAGAAAAAAGTTTAAATATTATGTGAATAAAGTTGAAATAATACAAGATATCATGAGGATTGTGAGAATAAAGTCATAATAGTTGGACTTTATTCTTGAAATATTATGACTTTATTCTCGTTTTATGTTAACTTTATTCTCATACCACTCTATTCTCGTAATCTGATGTCTTTTTCTTAGTATGGCCCTAATACTTAATAACTTAAACCGGCAATAAAAGCAGACAAAATTTATCAAGTATAGAAATAGTTATATGTGCCCCAATTAAATGTGTTGATTTAATTTAAAAAATGTTCAATATTTTCACTGAAAGAGTGGAAATAACTTCAATAAATTGTTGTAATTTGTTTAATAAAAACTCAACAGAAACTTGTGCCTCTGTCTCCATAGTTTGGTCTCAAATGTCTACAATAAATTCACAAAAAAACTTAGCAGTAGATTGTTAGTCATAGGTGGGGCTAACATTGAATCTGAAGACCACAGTGAGTCAAGAAAGCAACAAATTTCATACAAAATTTAAACATAACTACCATCTATGACACTCTGTATCCCATCTACATTTTGAAAATGGTGAACCAGCTGCTCGGACTGTTGATGTCTGCCCTTTCTGTGTGCATCCAGCTCATGTTGTGGCTGACTGGCAGTTTTACATCCAAACCGCAACAGAGCAAAAATGTTTCAAAGCAGAAGGAGTTATCTGATGCAAGCAGCCAGCTGGAAGTGTCACCGACTCCCGGCAGCCTCAGGATGATGAGACCATCAAAAGAGAAAGTGATGTCATTTGTAGAATGAAGATGTATAACCTAACTGAAGGAATGACAATATGTAAAAAAATTTTTTTTCCTTTTTTCAGTTCCATAAAATGTTATGAAAATTATTATTTTTCAAAATGTAGTGGGCTTATGTATCTGAAAATATCTTAGAAACAAAAAGTATTTAGAATACAATGACAATAATTAGGATGTTTACATTAGTTTTTTAAAACTACAGGGTATTATAAGCCTGGCGGGCCACCAGGTTTAGCATTGCTTATTTATTTAAGTCTTCTTAAAATGTTTGCATTTTTTAAGACTTTATAGTTGGTGTTCAGATATAAATTTTCCAATCTTTCAATAGCACATAATTATCAAGTGGTATTTTCAAATTTCCTGTCAACTTTAAACATTTTTTAACTCAAAAACACGACGGACCGCTGGATGAATGACTGCCCTAGCACCCAGCCACCGGGCTTAGCAAGTTTCCTGGGGGAAACCTTGAACTATGATTCATTCTAGTTTCTCTTTAAAAGCTTAAATCAGATTATTATATAAAAAAAACAACAACAATTATTTAAGAGATTAAATTCAAAAAGTGCAGCTTGTGTTTTAATTTCTGATGAGTTTTGCTGATCATAACTCCTAACGCAGTTAGCCAAAAAGAAAGATTAGTAACATAGAAATATTATTACCATGCTATGTCCTACTTAATTGTACTAGAGTGGAATATTAAGTTGACAGCTGTCCAACAGAATCATTGACACAATCCACAAGGAGGTTCAACGACAAAAGTCTTGCTGAAGAAGCCGACAGAGTGTTTTATCGAAGCACATGAATATAAGAAAAAGACGGAGATTATTTCTTCTCTCTCCCAAGGTTGTAATAGAGAAACAGGCAATTCTTTTCTCGCAGCTTGTCCTCGACACATCATTTGAGATTTATGTTTTTTAGTGTGGTAACTCACAACTCTGGTCAGAAATTGGCCAAGGTTATAACTACAATTGAAATATAATTCACACAGAAACTCAATTTTGGATTTTCATTAGCTGTAAGTCAAGTCAGTCTAATAGAAACAAAAAATGTTTCCCCCAATAAGGTAATCACTTTTTAAACTTTTCAATATTCTAATCTATTGCGTATTTATAATTAGATGCAGGAACAACATGTCATTAAGTCTTTAAGCTGTGAGAGCTTAACTCTTGTATCAGAAGCAGAGGTGATGTGCAGAAAACAGTAACACTATTTTTTTTAAATCCCAGTTTCTAAAAATCTAAATCATTACAAAGTTGCATGTTTTAACTATTTTTAGTGTAAAAGAGGATTATGGAAACTGAAGACAAAATAGCTAAATTCACTCTCCAAATTCTGACATTAATCAGCCACATAAAACATCACTTAAATCCGACATGTTTCTCCAGAAAGTTTGTTCTCCTCCTGCACAACTCACATCTCAGTCGATGAAGCTGGTTGCTCACAAATACCCATCTGCATTAAAGTTACAATCCTTTTATTTGTGTTCCTAATCTTCTTCCATAAATTGGAAATCCTATATGCAACACGTGCGTTAATTCCTACAATAAGATCTTACCAAGATTTCTAAATCTGAAATTCAGAAGAAGCAGCAGCTTTGTTGTTTATGTTTTAAGTCTCTCTCTCTCTCTCTTACTGAATGAAAGTGCAGTCATGTTCTGCCATGTCATGGAAAACAAATTTTAACTCTTAAAGAGTTTCCTACATCACTGCATTTTCACTTACTTTAATTTAAAAAATCTTGATGATACATAGCTTACATTGAGCCCTCAACTTCCACACCAAAGAGTGTTGTTGACAGATTGACCTGATTTTATTTACTCATGGTGCCTTCTCTGATTAAAAAAGAAAACAAAATCAAGCTGGAAATCATCTGATTTTTAGTAACCAGCTGACTTATCTGATTATGTTAAACTCTTACCAATACAGGCTTAAACTAAAGGGAAGACAGGAAATTGAAAGAATTATTCATAAAATATATCAAAGCACAACACTCTCACATTTTAGGTTTCCTAATTCAACTCATGGTGTCGAATCCTAGTTTTTAATAATCACATTGACTTTTTGGTACCACCTGACATGTCCACTCATACGGTCTGGCATTAAAATACCATTAGTAGTCCGTTTTGATACGATTTTAGGCCATGGCTTCAGTAAAATAATAATTTTGTATCCTCTAGCTGAGGGTGTTACACAAATGACAAGGAACAGTTAAGCCAACTGATCCCTGGGGATAAAGATAAAAGATATGAGATGTTGGAGGGGAAAAAAGACAAAGTAGATATTTGAAAGAGAGCTGAACATCAAGGAGACAAATGGGAAGGACTGAGAAATTTTACATTCTCAAGGAGAATGTAAAATGATTGAATGAAGAGGTAGAAAGTGAAGAAATGAAAGACGAAGGTAGAAGCTTAGAGAAATATTGGTGGAACTAAGCATAAAAAAAGCCCT
>CAEFZY010001996.1:0-15223 GCA_903066815.1 Brachyrhaphis roseni
AGAACGCATGGTAGACTCCTTGAAGAAGGGATCTGCTGTGTCTTCTCCTTTTGCAAAAGATCTGAGTGAAAACTAATGATTGTTTCTGTGGTTCTTCTTGTGTAGGTTTAAAAATACCTGACACTCATACTCAGTCATATTTGATGTAGATCATGTCTGGACTTTGAGTGGCCCATTTTAATGAATTAATATGCTTTGATTAAAACCATTCCATTGTAGCTCTGATCCTATGTTTTGGATCCTCGTCCTGCTGAACGGTGAATTAACGGGCTGTGTTCCCTGTCCATGCAGAAAAAGAAAGTTCCTCGCAAAATGATGCTTCTAGTCTTGATTGACTGTAGAGATAGTGTTGTGAGATGTGAGTATTCAGTCTCACATAGTGTTTTACATATCGGCCAAAATATTTAATTTTGTCCAACATGTAAAACACCCATTTTGCATGTTTACATGTTTTTTGTATTGCCTACACACTCATTTGGGTTTTGTCTGTCTTTCGTCAGCGGCTTTCTCCTTGACACTCTTCCATATATTTGTGGGGTTCACAACTAACAGTTGCTCTTTTGATAGATTATCTAACCCAAACAGCAGATCTCTGTGGCTTCTCCAGAGTTACCACTGGCCTCTTGGCTGCTTCGCTGACCACGTTGCTTGACATGTCAGTTCAGGAAGACTGCCACATTTTGGTAGGTTTGTACCAAGATGTATCTAACAATCATAGGAATTGTGATATACTCCTTTCGCTTTTAGATAAGAGCTTGAATAATGCTCTTAGAGAATCTTATAGACTGGATGTTCCAACTTTATTCCTGGCCTGGTATGTTTCATGGCCTTGATGATTAGTTCAATTATGTTCTCTAACAAAAGAGGAGTTCACAGAAGGTTTAATACATTTATTAAATTATGCTGAGAGAGGTACCTAATTCATAAATAAGACGATTTCTACATGCCATGCACCGTTTTATTTATAAAAGCGTACTAAACCATGTTGTATTTTTCTTCCATTTTGCAATTATGCATTGCTTTGTGTTGGCCCATCATGATGCTGATCAAAAAAAAAATGAACATTTGTAGTTGCTCCAAAACAAAATGTGAAAAGCACTAAATGTAAATATTTTTGTTTTGATATCCTGTAAAAAGATAAACTAAGCTGTGCAGTTTGACAGAAATAGAGCTCACATAATGTTTGGAGATATGTTCACACAATGCTGAAGCTCTGGAATTAACAGCCATGAAATCTTTGTGAAACATTACACCATTATCACCAATCATAATCAGCATCCTTCTCACAAAACTAGTTTGTATTTATAAGGCAGTGAAGATGAGAACAGGTGTTTTGGAATCCCTGTCTGAAAGCTCGTATGCAAGCAAGAATTACAGATATGAGGCTAACATCTTTGGAAAGCTTCTTTCATCATGGCGCATTATGCCAAGTATTCACAAAACATTGCTCTAAATATAGGGCCACAGCACGTTGCAGATAAGCCTGTATCATGATGTGTGTTGTTTAATATGGCAGCACAGTGCTGTCTTCACTTTTTGATTGGTAATGCTTGGAACCCCACAACTAAAATAAGATAAATGTTTTTTGTCTTTGGAAAAAAAATCTCATGTGCTCCAATGTTTGGACACACCTGAGGTAGAATTAGCCTTTCCGAGGGACTGCAGCAGAGTAAATGTGATGCCACTGGAGTTTATTTTTTGAGTGTGGGCATCTTCCCCTTGGCTGTTTGAAGGTATTAAATAGAGAATGACATCTTAGCTCTCTGGGCAAACTCTAATCACAGAAGCTTGCAGCCAATGAAAACATTGACTTGCTCGATTTTGTCCAAGTCCTGTTTCAGCAAAGACATCCATCCTCTAATATTGCAGGGGTTTTTTTGCCTTTGATGTGCAATCACACATTCACATGTGTCCCGCTCACAGACTCACCCAAGCACAATACATTTGCTGAAATAAAGTCACTGCAGTGTATGTGACCCATTTTGCAGAGGCAGGGCTTTGCTTTCATAACAGCGGAGTGTGAGGGAACGAACAAGTGTATGAATGCATAAATGGTATATTCTTGCGCTGGGATGCTGCTGCACAACAAGCTTTTAAATCTTGAAAAGAAAATCATAGATTGGTTTCTGGCAAGAAATGCTACTGTCATGCGTCCAGTAATAACGCTGCTAGTCATATTTTACTGAGGTTATGGGCTAGACAGAATCAAAAACGGTAGCAAAAGGTGAGAAAAAGGGGAAGCATTATAATCTGTCACAAAAAATGTAAAAATATATTGCACGGCGTATAATGTGCGACATATTTCATGTTTAAGTGTGGCGACAAGCCTCAAAACCCTTAAACATGCTCCTCGAGCAGTTAATAATCACTGTTTCACGGTGTTGGAGGACCAAAGCGTAGATAATGTTTTGTATTGAGATAACGCCTTGCCTTATTCCTGCCGCCTCGCATTAGCACAGGAGACAAACGGAACAGGAGCATCGCCTTGAAGCCATCCAAATGAGGGTGTCTGCAATGGAGTGAAGTGAACTGAAGTGAAGAAGGAGGTGGAGAAGGCAGAAGAGGGAAGTGGAGAGCAGTGGGGATGAGGGGTAGGAGGCAAGTGCCACAAAAATCAGGGAGAGGCTGCTCGACCCTCGCGGCGCATTACGGCAGCAGTCAAGTGAATGTGAAAACAAGGGAAAGCTTTGCGGAATATCGATTTAATGCTGCAGCCTGAGCAGGGGGAAGATGCGTGCTCCAGATTACATGCGCTCTATTTCCCACCCATACAGGATCCTTGAGCTCCTCTGTCTCCACACTCTGGAGGACCACAGAGAGACGGGGAGAGGATGCTCTTTTATGTGCAGTTTCCCTCTGTGAAGTCCAACTGTGTAAAGAATTAATGTGGAAATAAAGAAAACTGCGGGAGAACACAAATAGTAGGAACATTTTATGCTAATTTGGGGTATTTCAAAGAGAATACAAAAGAGGCCACTTTCTGGTGGTTACCTCCATATCTATGGATTGCCTCCTTCTCTTTTAATTATCTCCACATCTCCTAAATAATAAATCAGCTTGGGACCTTATCAGGATGAAAGAAATCTATAGCAAAACCAGTGTAGATCTTGCTATAGCAGCAAAGCAGAAGGAAAATCCTTCAAATTGGCCTGTAGTTCTCTTGAAAGTGAAAATGTAAATGTGTAAATGTCATTAACTGTGAGATATGTGTGGTCATAAAATTCCTCTTTTTTTTCTTAGTATTTATAATTTTTGTGAACATAAGTTGCCTTTGTGTTCTACAGAAGATGACTGCATCAAATATATTATTAAGAAAATAAATTTTTCACAAGCAACCAGGGACCCATTAATGAAGATAATTATCCATGAAAACTATTCTGTAGATTGCGCTGGTTGAGTCACAAATAGTGTCATGTAGAAATATTCTTAATTCTAATGAAACTTTTACTTTTCACGCTACGTCAAAGTCATGTCAGACCCCCCTGTGAAATGTAGTCACAGAACTATATTTCAGACTCTAAATCGCTGGTTGATGTAAGGCTGCCATTTCACCAAGGTGTTCCATGAGCAGATTTTCTGTGACATATTTGAGAGGAATTTTCTGATTCAGATATATTCTGATTCTGATAGATGTGCTAAGCTCAAGGACTATTTTATTATATATTGAGGAATCTGAACTGTACTTAATAATTCCAAGTTTAAACTCTGCAAAGGTTCAACTGGCTAAACCTGAACTAGGATAGTTGCTATATTTTACAGTATGCTATATTTTAAGTGCTATGCATTCAGCATTACCATATTGGTAATGTATTTAGCCAGTGACATAGACACCTGATGTGTATTTTTTTAGATCAGATTTGAGGACATCGTTCCATGGTAAAGAAAGAAACTGACAGGATAATATTGTTTACTTAGATTCAATATAGTCATCACAATTTTCAGCAACACTACAGCAATTAAATATTAGCTGTGCTTGAATCTGATTGGCTACCCTGTCTGGACATCCCCACCAGAGGAGACTGTGAAGTAAAGAGAATAAATGTTCAGAAAAGCAGCTAATGGTAATCTGAGCCGATGATGTTTACCGAATATACAGTAGATCAGGATTTACCCAATATATAGTCGTATTCTTGTCTATCTATGTATAGATATTTATGTATTTATTTTAACTTGTCAGACATGCCTACATGTATCCTGACCTCTTACCAAATCTGTCTTGGTGTGATTTGATCAGTGGGATTAGCATATTGTGCATGTCTTCTACTTTTATTACTGTTTAAGAGGAGGAGCTTTGACTGTGACGGCTTAAGCTCCTGTCACAGTTGACATCCAACGTCACAATGTCACTGATGTAAACATCTAACTTCATTCATTTCACATGTGCTCTTGGTATTTGTGTTATTCCTGAAGTCAGCAACGGTTTTCTTTCTCACCTCAACCTACTTATTGAGAAAGGATCACCTGAACCTAAAGATGTAAAAGCCTGGTGGAAAGTCAAAACATTAGTTTTTTGTTTGTTTCTTTAAAATTGCAACAAACTTCCTTGAGCTATCTGAGGTCTGGAATTACAGGATTTTTATTTTTTACAAAACTTTTCTAATTTTCTGTAAAGAAAGTCTCAAATTGAATGATTAGGAAGCATTTTATGAAATAAAACTTTTGACTTAAATGCATCAGCAAAATTACAGGGACTAAATATTTTGATATGGCTTTTTAATCTTTTCAAGAGTTGCATAAATTGGGTGGAAACCAGAGATATCCATCCAAGAAATCAAATTGCTCTAAAATATATTGAGGCAAAATTTAAAGCCATAGCCATTTATTTAAAGAGTTGCAAACTGATTTTTCTTTTTTTTTTTATTGTAATACTAAAAATGGTTTTAAATGTGTCCTGTAAATTTATCCAGGAAACCAGCCAGGAAATTGAGGGTGTAAATGTTCCTCTTTCACCCTTCACCAAAGAGGCAAACCAGTGGATAAAAAAGCATAACATCTCAATACCAATTTGTTACTTGTGCTCTCCTACCGCCCACGCTCTACCCGCTCTTGCCATGTTGAAAATTATGAACACTCAGACTCACACATTCTTGCGCACAGCCAAGTGAGGAGGCGCCTCCGCGTCCGTCCTGGGCCAATGGCGCGCAGGGTAGCCTTATCATACTTCTACCCGACTGGCCAATGACGCAGCGCTCCCCGCTCACATGACGCCTTTCTGTGCGCTCTCCAGTCCTTTCAGGCGCTCAATCCCGGCGAGTGCAGGCATCACTGAAGACCTGACATCGGAGGAAATCGGACGTCCGCTCTTCTCTCCCTGCAACTGATTGACCAGGTGTTCATCTTAAACAAACTTTATCTCCTTACGATGAGGCTGACCAAGCACTCCTGTCGGCGGAGGATGAGCGCCGCTTTTGCCGCTGGAAGAGACTTTTTGTGTCCAAACGGGGGAAAGGCAGGCAGCGAGACAATAACACCCCGAAGTTATTGTAATAAATTGTAAGTGGCGAGATATAATATTTTCCTTTTTCTGGATGCTCTTGTTCGCAAAAGTAATGCCTTGAAATCAACTTCATGTTCAAATGCATAACTTGTTTCACTTTTGCATGGCATGAGTTCTGTTCTATTTAGTGTTAATTTAAATAGAGACTTAGACATAAAAAAAAAACACCTTCATATGTTGGTGTATCATAACATATTTGACTTAAGTTAATGTTTGAATAATCTGAGTTTGTTTTTTCCTGTCTCTGCTCTCGGCATTCTTTGTGTGCGTCTCTGTGAATGTCCTCATTGTGCATGTGTGCATGTGTGGTTGTCTCCGCGCAGCGCCATAGAATGAAATATAGATAAAAAGCACACAGTAAACCCGCTGACCCCAGTCAGGCAGACAGGCAGGCAGGCTGTGCAACCGGTCCACACGGCTCAATGAGGACAATTAGGGGGGGCCGACAGGAGAAATAAATGGAGTACTTGAGGCGCACTGAAACAGGTCTGCACTTCACTTCCAACCGCCTGACGGAGATGAAGGTGAATTTTAAGTCTTATATCGAGATAATTTTTTTTAATTGTTTTTCCTCCTCCTCTTATTTGTTAAGTAAAGTATCTTAACTGTCAAATTTCAGTGAATTGGATTTCACCTTATGCACCTTATGGGGTCATGTCATTCAGTGAACCTTTTTATTGATTGGAAATTAGAGGGTGCTGGGGGTCATAGGTGGGAGGAGGGAGTACAAAATTTATGTACACTCCAGGGTCAATCCAGAAAATAGGTGCCCTCAGATTTTCTTCTTTTTTTTTTTGTATCTACCACACAATCAGAGGGAAAGAGCAGGGGACCAGAGCCATTTGATGTTTTGAAAGACTTCAGATGGCTTTAATTAGGACCTATAAAATCTGTCTGCCCTGTTCTCTCAGGCAGCGGTCTGGAAAAGCAAGAAAGGGAGGGGAACTGGCAAGAGGAGAGAAAGAGGGAAAAAAGAAAAGCAAACCCGACACAGAAAATCACTTCAGTGGAAGGTCGTCTGATCAAAATTTTATAACCCTCCTCTTTTTCTTCTTGTCGCTCCTTCCCTAGACTCCCACCCTCTGTTTCTTGATGCTGGTGGTATGTAGGCAGCGCTTCTTATTCCCCTCTTTGTCTGGCTGCTGTCTTATCTACTCTCACCCACCCCATCCTCCCACCAACCCTCAAACCTAACTATCGCCTACAGTACACCGACCCCAGACACCTGAAGCCTAGACATAATGATCAAGAGAAGTTTCAGTCTGTCTGAAGTGCAGCCAGTTGTTTTTAGGTTTTCATCTTCTCCTCCCACTTTTTCCCTGCTCCTGTTCTCTTGCTGGCCTGGCTTGCCCTGCCTGTCCCTTGTTCCTCAACCCCAAATCAAGACGCATTATGTTGTTTGTGAGTTTCTGTGTTTGCGTGCAAAAAGGGTTGCAGTTTCAGTGCTACTGTGCTGCTGTCGCCGTGCAGCCTATATGGATATTGGATGAATGTGGGTGACTCACAGAGCTAGAATAGACACACACGCAAACGCACTCTCATGAGGAAACATCAAAGACTTCTTCTGCCTTCTATTGTGTGAGTGTGTCTGATGCAGATTTGTGTTCTCCAGGCAACCATATGTATAAATGTAGAGTTTTTGGTGGTATGCTCTGTGGTTCGCTTTACATTTTTCGTCTAGTATTACTATTGCTACAATTTTGTTTCCAAATGAACCACAGGAAACTTTGATCCATGATTTTTTAAATCTTTTTTAAGTTTTTCCGTTTTTGGCAAAATTAAATGTCGATGTGGAATATGGTTCATAAAACAACAGAACATCAATATTCAAACAGTAAAGTTAAGTCTGTTTTAAGTCTCAGTTGAGCACTCCATCTCTTGAACAAAGACTGATTGATATATATATATCAGAGAGAGAGGATCGTTAAATCTGAACATCTGAGCTAACCAGTTCGCAAAATTTGGATAGCACCCATGAGCTAAATTAAGTCATATTTCCAACATATTTTTGAGACCAATAAGAAAGACAAGAACAGGGCATGAAAACATATTTATAGACATCCTGTGTTAAGGTAATGATTAAGGTCTTTTAGAATCTGATTTCTAAATATTTAATATGACAAGCTAAAATATATTAAAGTTAAAAATTGGCAGATATATATTTATTTAACAGATTTGTCTTCCATTTGAGCCTCTCTTTGTTTCTCAATGCGTGTTGGATGTTGATTACGTCATTTTGTGTCTTTCTGTATAGCTATCAAAAATATTAAGACGGGTTGTTTTGCAGAATTGGTAGTTGGGTTAATTATTGATCTTGTTCTTAGAAAATATGCTCCATTAAACACTAGTGTCTTCTTATTATTAAACCACAGTTAGGTCTTTTGTAAGTATCAACCGAGTGCTCATCTCTTGAACAAAGACTGATTTGAGTCGCTGTGAGGCTTATACAATGACCCACTATTTCTAATATTGAATTCAAGTAATGTAGAAAATATATTTTTTTCCTTTTAATCTAAATGTGCATATGTGATTGAAGAAGCAATGACAAGATGTCCACCTAAATACATTATTGATTTATAAATGTAGTTAGAGGGTGATGGGGCTTGATCAAATGGGCTGGATGAATGGATGGGTGGATTTTATTTGTCCTTATAAATAATGAATAAGGACTGGACTTAAAGACTCATAATATAATGTCCATGAATATGAAGTGCTTGATGGGGACTGTCTTTAGTTTGTCATGAAGGTCGTTTAACACCTGAAATGGAAAAAATATTAAGTGCAAAAATATATCAATATTTTAGTTAGTGATTACACTTCTCTTTGAAAGAGTTACCTTCAACCGTCCTTCCCTCTTTCACATCCCTTTGTGTCTTGATGTTTGTTGGGTGAGATTCTAAAAAAAATTTCTCACAAGTTTGGTATGCATTAAACATAACTTGCAGAAAATAGCTTGTTGGTTTTGCTTTTACTTAGAAGAAATATGGTATGTATTCAAGATTCACAAATGATAATATTTCTTCTCTTGAGCAAATTGGTGAAGCTTCTGAAGTAACCCGTCTGGAGCAAAATTTTAATGGCTAGGTATAGAAAATATTAAATTATTTTCCGTTTAAAAATGTCAATCTTTTTGAAGAGTAAAGACATCCATATGAATACCTCATTTGATATTTCATCGTGGTTACTTTGAAGCTCGAATGGCTGTGTTTTTTTTTTGTTGTTGTTCAGACTAAATTTGAATAAGATCGATGAACTAAAAATACATACAATTTTCAATGTTAAATTTAACATTAAATAAAGAAAAGGACAGTTCAACCTGAAATAGCCGTAAAAAACATATCATCTTTAAGTTGATTAATGTCTTGTGCAATCTGAAATCTAAATATATACGTTAGGCCTACAAGATTAAAGATGATGGACATTTGACAGATTTATCTTCAAAGCTTTTGCCATTAGGCACCTCTTTGTTTTCGCCTCTTTGTTGGTGGTGCATTACATCATTTTGTTTCAGATGGGTTAGCTAGACACTAAGCTAGCTTGCCTCACAGAAAACGGTTGATCAGAGTCTTTGTTAGACACTCGTCGAAAAAGGAGATATTTTTAGCATGCCACCAGTTGTTTTTCTCGAATGTGTCCATTTTTGATAAACTTGTTTATCTGAGGATTATCCCCTGAACAACTGGAGTGGGGTGAGTGGGAAGGGGGGAGGGAGGGTGCTCTCGCTGTGCATCAACAACGTAATCTGCTCAAATGGGATGTTTTGAAGAACAAGTGTCTGTAAAATCTGTCACCGAGCTCCAGTTTCAGTTCTTCATCTAGTTTTGTGTTTGTTTTCTGAAACTCTTTGCATCATCGCATCAGAGAGGTATGGGGCCTATGTCTTCTTCTACCACCACCCTTTGAAGGGGAAAGTAATAAAAAGCTCAATGGGTGCAACAAGCTGTTCCTCCCTCCTAGACTTTGAGGCTCTCTACCTGGAGATGAATAGGAGGCCCCTCTGTATCGAAGGAGAAAAAGAGAGCAGTTTATTGAAGGCTGAAGATGCTAGACACTTGGTGTGAAATTGTCTAGTAGTGCCATTTTCGGAAAGTGCTTTCAGTTGAACTTATTACAATGTTTTGATCACACAATAGTTTGTACATAACCCCCTCTCTACCCAGGCCCACACACAGACACACGCAAACAGTATTAAAATCTAAACACGTCATTGACTGTTTAGTTAATGTTAAGAAATTGTGTGGTTAAATTCTGCCTAAGGTAAAGACGGTTTTCACAGTTTGATGACACAACATTCATGGTAATAATGTTGAACAATCACAAAGCCGCAGATTAAGATTTTGGTAACCAGATTTATGCATGAAGAAGTGAAGTCATGGTCAGGAATGTAAATGGTGGAGTCATTCAATTACAATCATACCCTTTCCTGGGAAAAGTCCCCAGCCGTGAAAAGGTTAATTGTTTTTGAATCTCCATCCAAGGGGAGAAAATAGAGGAACAGGAGGGATAATTGAGCTGCTGATAGTTGAGTGGGTTATGGATTACTGTGCCTTCTCCAAAGGAGAAAAGAAAAGGAGGTGACCAGGAGAGGAAGGAGAGAAGGGGGAAAAGGAAGGAAGGGGGCGTGAAAGACTCGCTTGTGCGATGCAGCCGCGGGGGCCGTCTGGACTCCTTAGGAAGAGGGAAAACTCCGATCCTGTTTAGCCCACGAGGTGACCCTTGGCCCCTTCACTTGCTCCTCCCTGCTCCAGGTGCAAGCCCTCACTGCTGGCAGCTCACACACAGACACTCATTGGGTGCCAATTCCTCATACACACTGCACGGAGGGGGGAAACAGCACATGAAAATGCAGCTCCCTTTCACATTTTTCACCACCCCCCACACCACCACCCTCACTTTTTTTTCTACATGCTACTCTATTGTCTGGGGTTAAAGATCCAAACCTGCTTTTGCAGATGGGGTAAGTGCTGCCATAATATTTTTCCACCAACCAAGAAGATGGATAACTCTTTTTAAAAGGGGAGTAAATGAGATTTTTACATGGTGTAATAATCACAGAAGTGCTAATCAGAGGGATGTCATGTATAATTACTACAGTGTTTGATATCACCACAGAAAACTACCTCAGGCCATTAGCAAAAGTTTCCTGATGTTATTAATGGGCGTTAATAAAATTCACGAAAGCCCTGATTGAATGAGCCCTTTGCATGGCCCACTGGTTAAAGCACTGTAAGGTTAATGAACCAATTTACATACTTTCTGCTGCCATCTGGATGGAGTGACGAGGCAGATGCTTCCCTGTGCTGCACTGCGTTGTTCAACATGGAGGAATGTGTCAAGTCCTCAGAGGTCAATGAGCACATTTAATGTTTGGGTTCTGGTCAGAAACATCCAAAAGTGAACTGGAAATCGATGCTTCTAAATTGAGGGAGCCTTCTTTTTTTTTTTGTTGTTGTTTTTTTTTGTTTTTTTTTCTGTATATGCTTGTTTCCATTTATCCATTTTGCAAGATTAAAAGGAACAATTGCTCTAAGCAGAAATTAACTCCCAAACATAGATTGTAGCCTGACCTCAGGAACCTCAGATAATACTGATCTTGACAGGGGTGATCCACAAAATATCACAAAGCCCCAGACAGCGGAAAAAAGAAAGAGGATTAGGATCCGTCCATCTCCTTGCCATTCTTGTCTGGATGATCATGTTACAAATAGAGTGTCTTGGAAGCAGAGGAACAAAATGAGGTCTGTCGGTGATCAATAAAGCAGTTTGAAAGCAGAGGGATACATTTAAAAAACGGGAAGGCTATGGTTGGCATGGCCATGGTCTTGCCCCATTTGGTGGAATCAGATAAGGGGCTTTGGAGTAAAGGATGTTTAGCCCTGGGGCAGCTTGAATTTGTGGATATCCCTTTCGCTGGCACCCACTGCAGAATGATTTCATCAGCAAATGGGCAAAATCAAACTAGAATGAAATTTGGGATCTATTTGGTGTCTTTTTAATACTGTACACATGGCAAAACAACTGAACGATTGGATGAGTAAAATAAAACATGGTATATAATCCCACCATTGTGTAACGTGAAGCAATTTTTCTCTAAGCCTTGTGTTGCGCTCCAAGGATGGTGGCTTTCACCTCAGCCGTCACTTTACGTGATTTAAAGAAAATAAAATCACCCAGGTTTTGCACTGACAATGCGTTCAAGCCAGCGAGTGTTTGTCTCAGATTAGCTCTTTGTGTCACGAGAGAGGGAAAACCGAAGTGAAGCAGTGGGAGCGGAGGGTGGGGACAATGCAGCCCCAATCCCAGTTGAAAGAAATAATTTGCACAATTTTCTGAAAGCAGTATTTGTCCGGTTGGATGGTTCTATCAAAGCACAGCAGCCACAGTGGAACGTGATTTTGAAATGACATGGTGAGCTACAAAGCCGGCGATATGTCGGGTTAGTCATTTCTCAGCTGAACGCTCTTCAGGTGACTACAAGTAATTCGTTCTCCAGTTTCTTTTTTCTTAAAGAAGAATCATTTTTACTGATGGCTGTGACACCAATGCTAACACAGCTTCTGCTCACAGGCTTAGCCTTTATAGTACTTGCTGGAAGGAGATGAAAAGACATCAGAGGTACACTTTACACCTTTAAATTCATCTCTGGAAAACGCAAATTAGAAGCTTTGAGTTTCTTGTACTTCTTAAAGGATTATCCATTGCTTACTTTACTAATTTTTATCCACTTTCTGCTCCTCAAAGTTCTCTCACTTTTAAAATTGTCGATATAAAATGTAGGCTTGCTTGAGAAGAGTGGGATTTTATAGATTGCAATCTGTTGTTCTCTTGCAGTTCACATAAGGTAATTTGCCTCAGTACATATCTGTTGTTATCTTAAGTTTCAAAACCCCCTACAGTTTTCATGGTGACTCACTTCTTTCCGAGCCATTTATGCTTGAAAACTTCCTAAGGATGAACAGCATATTTTCTGAGTTTTATCGTCAATGAGGGACCATTGGGCATAATGAAGTTCTGTTTCCCAGCATGAGTTTAGAAGGCTCATGATTACAAATGCTCCTCTCATTGTCTCCCATCATCTCCTCCCTAATTGAAGACAATATAACGAGACAATAGGGTCTCGCTCATCATTCTGCATCAGCGGCTTGCCAGTCAGTTAAAAGCAGGATGGTGATGGTGGGTGGGACGTGTGAGTATATGGATACTTGAACGAGCTCAAGCTTGTTTAATTTGGACCAAGAATATGGACAATTAGACTATATCTCTCAGGGGGGCTGTTTATTTCTGGTCAGCTTCTCCACTTCATGGCCGTCTGCCCTTGTAAACACTCCTGGATGTGTCTGGGATATGCCTTTGGGGGGGGAGAGGGGCGAGGTCTTGTTTGGCGGGAAAATCTGCCTCTGGAGGGGTTGTCTCAGACGATTAGGACAGCTGAGAAAAGAGGGTCCCTCTGTGCTTGGCCCCCTTCACCTCCCTAATATGCTCTGAATAAGTTCACCTCCTCCCTGCGTTTGTTGTGGGGTTTTAGTGGGAGGTGGGGGGATTATGTCTGGCTATGGTTTAGGAGTGTTTGTCATCTGCCCTCTTGAGGCCTACATTGGCCCCCTTTGTCTGAATGTCAGGCCAACAATGTCAAAACGCACAATGTGCCTATCCAATCAGGGGACCTTGGGTTAAGAAGTGACCACAAAATGTCTTGGTAAATTCAAAAATTTTTTTTTTCTACTTTTTTGTTTTCTTCTTTAAATTTTAAACTTTTAAACATTTCATTATTGCCTGTTATATATTGTTTTAAATAATTTCTTTTTTTGTTTGTTTGATTTATGGGTGACATCATTCTTTTGACTGCATTACTTTTAGCTCTGCAGTAAAGTACATTTGAATTACACAGAAATTTTGTAACCGTATAATTTTTCCAATGAGTAAACAATGGGCTTTTGATATGAGTCACTAAATCAACAAACTCTATGCAGTGCTGCAGTGATGCTCAGCTTTTATGAAAAGGAAAATCAATCATACAGGCAGATGAGGTACTCATCAATAAACCGAAATGATTTGCTGTCACATATTTACAGCTAATGTATTATTGCCAGTAGGAGATCCATCAGACCTCTTAATAGTTTCTTGAATAAATCAAAACAAATGTGCTTCTGAGCCTATGTTTTCAACCTGAAAAAATTATAAAAAGAAAAGTTCAAAGTTCTCTAACTTACACTAATCTATTTTTACTTGGATAAAGAAAGGAATATACTAGAAAATGCAAGACTAAATTAAACCTTAATAGCTAATTACAGTTTATTCAGTATCATAGAGAAATAATGCTCTAATTTTATTGCATATACTTTAAATTAGTCGCTATTTGCAACTTGATACTAGCTAATATTCCTTTTATAGGTGTCTACATATATCATCTGCACATCAGTTTACTGGCCTCAAAGGAGTCTCTATGGCTCCACACAGAGCAACTCTGTATGAAATTTGGAAGAAGGATTCATTCATCACTGCACAATGGCTAACAAAGAGGGCACTGAGTTCTGGCCAAGTATCACAAGTTATATTGAATGCACACAAAACGGTGTAGCAGTACAGTCAGGAGGCAATAAAATTCTCAATGACTGATAACCGTTCTGCAAGATTTAGCTTCTAAGGAAGAAAATAGCCTAAGTGGCTTTGCATTCAAGTCATTTAGAGCCCAGGAAATTACACACATTCCTCTTTTCCTGTTACCAGAATATACTTGAAAACAAGTCACAAACGTTTTGTATTGCTATGTTCAAAATGTTATAGTCATTGCACTTTTTTTCACAGTATGATTTAATAATGGCAGGGCTGCATTTCCACAATACATTGCAATGTAACAAAGGGTATTTTCTATGTGTAATACTAATGTTTGATTTTCAGAAAAAAATATATGAAAAATAGATGCATTATAGACATGGGCTGGTAGGAAGGTTCTCACAGTATGTTAACCTTAAATAAATATGTTATTATGGTATTTAATTTAAAAAATGGAAAAACATATAAAATATAACATAGTTATTCTTATCTAAAATAGAAAAGTAACAACTATTACTGCTGCTGTTGAATATTTGTTTATCACCATTCAAATTATTAAGATGTTTTGATTTTGATACATAGACTATGAAAAACTATAAACACATGATAAATTTAGTAGGTCTCAAGTGTTTATTTTGCCTATTTTAATGCTTTTCTACTATTCTGCTTTTATAGAGGAGCAGAAGTATAACAATTTAACGCTAGCTGTGTAAATAGTCAGCCTACTACTGCCCTTATCTTGACAACTGCAGTACTAAAAAAGTGTTACTTTAAAAAGAGTGATTGTATTAACTTCAATTTTTAAAACATGACTCTCGGTTGTTTAATATTGTATGTGCTTCCAAACAGTCCTTGTAAGTATGTGGAAAGTTTATGAGCCTTTATCGAGTCAGCTGACTGGCAGTGAGCGGCATGAGATTTAAGAAGGGTAGCATTAAATCACATCAATGTTGCCCTCTAACCTTTTTCCATTCCTCAGATCCTATCTAACCTGCTTTGTAGCAATATTCTTTAATTTATCTCTCTCTTAAAATATGAATTTCAGTACAGCTTTGCTCAATTAAAAGTGGACATTTGATTGGACTCAAAAAAAACACTCACCTATGATTTATAGCATTCTTCTATCAGGTTGCATTAGGTAAAAATATTTCCAACTTCTTGTTTAAAGGGTGT
>CAEFZY010002012.1:0-114279 GCA_903066815.1 Brachyrhaphis roseni
CCTCCGTTGTCTTTGTTCTCTGTCGGGTCCTTGTCTGCGTTTGTCTAAGTTCGTCGTTGTCACGTCTCCTGTCAGTCCATTCGTTTTCTTCCAGTTGCTACCGGTGTTGGGCCCTGGATTCTGCCCAAATCGTGCTGCCTGGTCGTTGGACTATTTTTGTATATTTGCCTATTTTTTTTTCATTAAATTATCTTCATTCATTCTTACCTGGGTCTCCAAGCGTTTGCCTCACCACCACCTCAACCACACCTTTTCATGACACTATCTGTCAGATTCTCCTTTAATTTGTGCAGCTTCCCCACTTGAAAAGGGATGGATACAAATACGCAGGTTTTTTAGCAACCGGATTCCATTCAAAGGACCGTGTCGTTTTCTTCATTTATCCTCCACATATTTTTCAGTATTTCAGGACATTTCCTTTACATTCTTTTTTTTTTTTACCTGCACAAGCGGGTAAAAAAAAAAAAAAACTAAAAAAGATTCAAAGGTCTCGGTTAGCAAAAAAAAAAAAGAATTCCCCCTAAAACACACAAATTGACCAAATTGATTTTTTTACAGTTTATGTCAAAAAGTCACATTTAAAACATTTTTAGATGTTATTTGAAATGGAAATTTAATATTTCCCTAACCTCTAGTCTGCTACTTTATAAGTTTTTATTTTTATTTTTTTTTATTATTATTTCTTTCTGTAATGAAATGTTTGCAGCAATGAAAATTTTGGAGTTTTAATTTGAGTTGCAGTCATTAAGTTTTCTTCTGGATTTCTTTAATGCAGCTTCTGTCACACAGTTAGCTATAATAAAGTACCTATAATACATATAAGTACACCGTATTTCACAGAATATTTAGATTCCTGAAACAAATTCAAAATTTATCTTATTGAAAAATCCATCATTTAACATTTGAAATATCTTTAACATTTCTTACCTAGAGCACTTGATACACTAACTAAACTATACAACACAATGAAGATACCAAAGTGCCCTTTTCCAAAAACATTAATTTTATTACAGCTTCATCAAACTATATTTCCAGATTAGCTGTGTTTGTTTCAGAACATGCTTGTTTAAATATTTTTGAAAGTTTCTCTTTAATGTAATGTCTTGTGGCTTAAAGAATAATATATTGTCATGAAGGAAGTCATTCGTTGATGTATTTTGCTTGCTAAAACTCAACTACAACCATTTTTCACACCCCAGTGTTAATGGTATTCTAGTCTTTTTTCCGTGGTTTATGATGACAAACACATCTGTTTTTTAGATTGGTTGATCATTAGCAAGAATAATCACAAGTATGCAGCTCATAAACCCTTTTACTTGGAATATTTAATTAAAGTCAGACTTATGTGATCACCAAGCATATGTGAGAGAGGAGAAATTGAGAAGTTTTTTGTTAATGTATTTCTAGAGATTTAGACATTTTTTTAAAGGAACTAAGAATTTTAATTGGAATATTGGAGCGGTGAAAATAAAAGAAAAATCCACAAAGAAATCAGTCCTGAATGATGCTCACTAAAAAAGACAAAATAAGCTCAAGAAAAATGAAAGTCTCATTTTAAGTTTGATGGCCTGTAAGGAAATTGCAAGGTCACGCAGTACTCTCAGATTATTTAAAGCAACACAGAGGAAATTAAGTTTAATAACAAGGCAGCGGAAAATACTTTCAAAAACAAGCCAGTGTTTCACATTCCAGTTCAAAACAACACAATATTTTAAGTTCCTTAAACATATTATTATTGCATATTATGTTGAATTTGTGTGATTTGCTAGACTGCTCTATTGGAATGTCACATAACTAGCTGGGGTGATACTCAGTGAATTTGGTGTTGCCTGCATGCGGCAGGTAATCAGACAGAAAACTTTAATGGGGAATTTAAAAATAATTTTTCCAGTTTACATTCCAAAGACAATCATTATCATTGTCCTTACACCCCTCACTAATCAAGTTGTATGTGTCAGTGAAATAGATCATTTGACTAGGTGAAAATGCCTAGGAATTTATGTCGGAATCTGTTTATAGTGGCTTTTCGAGCATAGTGTTTGCTAAAAACCAACAAATTATCCAGTAACCTGCTTCTTTGTGTTGATCCAAGTTTGTATGTTTTTTTTTTTCTTCTTTTTTTACTTCTACAATTCCTACTGCTTACTGTCAGTTCCTACTGTCCCCTAAGTGATCTGGATGGTCAAAACATAATTTGAGCAAGTTCTGCACCCTCAGTCCTTGGTGTCTCTTTATATGTTCTAAGGTGTCTCAAATTCAAAGAATCACCATCACAATATCTATCTGTGTTGTCCTATAAATTGGCATGGTGGTTGTCTGTCTCACCTTGGCTTATAAACTGGCAACATTTCTAGGGTTTCTGTTGTCTGATACCTGGTTACATGGGACAGTTACCCTTGAAGCTCAACAGAAATAGGTAGAAAAATAAATGGATGTTCTTATTTTTGTGGACATTTAGTTATGACTGCTGCAATGGTCTTGCAACCTGTACAGGGTGTACTCCACCTCTCGCCCATTGGCCGCTGGAGATAGACACCAGCACCCCTCACAACCCCAATAGGGAAGTGTGTAAGATAATATTTGCAGCAATTATTTGCTGCAGCGCTCTTCCCATGTTTTTTCTTTTTCTATCTTTGGCAAAAATAAAGAGAATTCAAATTATTTTGGGGGGAGCAAAGGGTTGTCCTGTCTTATCAATAGTCTGATTCACATGTCTTTTTGTCTTTCACAATATGTAGACAGACGGTGCATGCAAACTGAACTGTAAAACCGCAGGGAATGGATTTTAGTGCTTGTTAAAAAAAATTCTGTAGTGCTGGACAATTCTGTATTACAAATATTGACCTGCTGTTTGTGGGTTTCAAACTGTGATTTCTTGGAGAAATAATCTGTGAACTGTGACACCTTCAGCTCTTATGTTTCCTTCAGCGCTGTTACATGATATTTCTTTGTTTTTTTTTGCTTTTTTTCATTTTCTTCTCACAAATGTTTCAGATTTTCAAACTAGTTTTAATATCCAACAGTGCTAACTTGATTAAATACAAAGGCAGTTTTCAAATTGTTGTTTAATTTATGAAGAAAAATAAGCTGTCCTTCCTGACTATCTAAATATGTAATTGCAATCAGACCTTTGTGATAACCAGTGGTGAGTCTTTCATTGCGTCGAAGGAATTTTAGTGCTCTCTTCTTTGCAGAATGTTTTTTTTATTCAAATGAAAATTTTGGGCACAAACGGTTTTTTAAGGTGATGCTATATCATTGTAATCAAATTTTGTTCAGACTTCGACTAGGCCATATCAAAGACTTCTGCAAAAAGTTGTACTTTGTCTTGACTTAGTCTCAATTCACCCTCCTTATTGGATTTTCTGTAATAGTACAAACCATTCATACTCCTCAGTACAGTAGTATCTCTATTTTGGTATTAAGGGGGGTGTGGGGGGAGTGGCTATTATTGTTGTCTATTATTCACTGCTCTAGTCATTTGTGAAGATGTGTCTTTGAAATAATTGTTTAAAATACGTTTTTGTTTTGAACAAAAAAAAGCCTGAACTACTAGAAGGATGTATCAGTGGCACTCTGGTCCTACAAGACTAGGGGCAAGTCCAGTTTTACCTACAGTACATGTATTGAATTCAAAATTCAAGACCATGTGTTTTACATGTTGAATTTGTGTACAACTCAAACCAATATAGGGTTGTGTTGTTTTAATTACATCATTTCAGTAGAGATCCTGGGTTGCTTAGAAGAAAATTAGGGGCTGAATTCTTTGACACTGAAATTCCTGGGTTGTGCTTATACAGTGTCATTAACAAAGTGTTTCAGTCTCTCTATTGACTACCAGCATAGTTTAAAAGAGATTCTAAAGTGCTCTTGCTGATAATGTCCATCCTCTTTATTGGATTTTCAGTAGGCCCTCCAGACTCCTCAAGTCTTTTGAATTTTTTTTTCTTCCTTTTTTTTAACACCTAGACAGGGAATCAAATAACAGGCATTCTTTTTGCATTATGACCCGCAACTGTGGAGCAGTTTTCATGAGGACATGAGGGAAGGCAAGAGTTTGGATACTTTAAAAACAGCAAAGGAAACATCTGTTCAGTTTGGCTTAAAGTTCATTATTTATTATTACACTCATTATCTTATTTTTGTTTTAGGTGCTTAACAACTATGTAACATTATTGTACAATTTCTACAGTATTTTGCATTATCTTTTTTTAATTTGTTGGGGGTTTTTTTATTTTGTTTCTATTTTTATGTTGTTATATTTGTTATTGTGTAGTTTAGTCAGATGCACAAGTGTATTTCCTAATTTCCTCATTCCTTGTCCAATGTTGTTGATTTTTGGTGTTTGTTTCCTTAGTTAATCCATGCATTTTTGATTTGTCTGTTTGACAAATGCAGGTAGGCAGGCCGATGGATTATGTATTTCAAACTTTGTGATTTTATAGTTCTTACATCCGTGGTGTAGAAATAGAAAAAACAATATTTTCTTTGCTATTTTAAACAGCTGCAAATAACCCAGTTGCAAACAATTCACGAAATGATGATAGTGGAAGAAACAGTATAAAAATATCTGTGTATAAGAAGAAGTCTATAATAAAATAAGAGATCACTGCTCCTTAATAATTAATTAAGCCTGAACACATGAAACAGATTTATTATTCATAGTATCAACCATTCCTCAGTAACAAAAATGCATTTACTATTGGTCAGAGACTTTAATTCAGTAAGCTTTTATTGGCACTCAAAGCAGTAATTTGGTTTTATGAACACAGTAAAAAAAAAAAAAAAACTAAAGCACTAATCAATAAAAACAATGGAACAATAAAAGTGGGTGCAAAAAAAAACTACATAAAGCCACCAAACATGAACCAAAGCAGGATGATAGTTCAAAATGCAAAGTAACGTTTGTATAATAATTGCACCAATTATAAACTATTTCTTCTTAGTGGAGAAAGAAGAGTGTGTTTCTTAGAAATACCATCCAGGGCGGATAGTATTAACAACCAAACTTGTCTGTCAGATTGCTGCTGCAAGCCAGCTCCTTTGTTGGCAACAATATCAATTTTGAATATTGCAAAATATTTGTTTTGCAGAGGAAAAATGAAGTAGAGTAGAGAATAGAATGAGAAATGTTCAAACTCTATCTGAAATGCTGTGAAAATGAGTTTTTAAAATTGAAAATTGTCTAAGACTTAGACTGCTTAGGCTCTAAGTGATAGCAGTTAATTTGTTTCATGTTTATTGTTGCTTGTAAAATAGCATAATAGAAGTTTGTGTCAAAAAGTTGTAATGAAAACATTTGAAGCATTATGAAAAACATTCAATATGGGTCGTTGTGGTGGGTAAAACATACCCCACACATGGAGGACTGAGTCCTCACTGTGAACGTCTCAGGTTCGAGTCCTGGCCTGATGACATTTGCTGCATGTCTTCCCCACTTTACCCACTTTCCTGTCAATTCACTATCAAATAAAGGCCAATAGAGCGAACAAAACCTTTTAAAAAAAACTCTATATTGTTTAATTATTCCAAAAGTGAAAGTCATAATTTATATCTATTCATTACACATGGAGTGGAATATTTCAAGTCCATTTTTTTTAAATCTTGGTGAGTAAGACATACCTTTCACTGAAATGCCTAACTTATCTTCCAGTTCATAAAGAGACACTTATTTGTATTGGTCTTCAACATAATAGCTAAATAAAATACATTAACGTTTATAGTTGTGACGTAGCATAAAGTAAAGGTGGGCCAACTTCAGAAGACGTGTTCTGGTATTACTTCATTTAATGCTAAAAACTCCAAGTCCTTTTTTCCAGTACTGTAATTGACAAATGTCTGGTGTTCTTTCCGTGAAACACAAAGTGCTCAGGGCAAGGTCTCCATCTTCTCTCTTTGTAATTGGTTATGACAGCAAAGGCACAGGTGACACGGTTGCTACCATAAATAGTTTATGCAAATGGAATGCAAAAAGGTCAGTGAAGGTTTAAAAATATGACAGAATCATTGCTTTTGAATTAAGTTGGTCGTTAGACCTTCTGAGATTAATGCGAGCATTATTTCAAAGTTTCTAAATGATCACCTATTTGCTGTAAGCTTGTAATCCATGTCATATAGATAGGGTCATATTTGCATGCAGACCAAACGTGTCACCACCTTGGCTTCCTCCGCAAATAATCACAGCCGAGCTTTAGCCACGGCCACTCTGTCACGCTCGCCACAATGAAACAGAGGCGAGCGATGGAGCCAGAGAAGGGGAGGGTCTGCCAAATTGAAAACACGCCACTCCACAGCCCTACGGGTTCGTCTTTTTTGTGCAAGGAGCGTGCCGAGTGCTCTGTATTTATGGTGGAAAATCAGATTCTACAAATAACATGGAGTCCCCTCCAGTGGCGCTGGAGACTCCTCGTGCGGTGCGGGCGCGTGGTGCTGAATGCGGGAGGAACAGCTTGCCGGTTCCCTCAGGAACAAACCTGCCGACTACGTGCAGCTGTGCTGAGAATTGTCATTTTTAAATATTCAAATATTTAATCAGCTGAAAAGAGCTCTTGGAGAACGCATACACACTGCTGCAAAGAAAGAGATCTGTTTCAGTAAGAAATATGTTCATATTGATAAGAGGCTTTTTGATCAAACACAGTAAGATTCGGGCATTATGTAGGTTTATTCAGAAGAATTGTAACTATTTGCATTCTTGTATTATTCTCCAACAGGTTGATTATTTTTTCTTTCACACAAACCAACTAAATCCGCTCGCCTGATATCACTCCTTGTTGATATTGACTAAAATTATTCCTGGAATCATTAGAAATCTCGGATGCTAATGCCTCTAACCTTCAGGTTGCTAATCTTTCTCTATGCTTTTGTGTTTGTTCTCTCTGCAGGTTTAGTTGACATGGAACATGATTAGACTGACAAATGTCACAGTTTCTAAAGAATTGTGTGGGAGTGTTTAGACAGCAAAACAATGACTGCACTCAGACTTGCATATAGGTAATGTTTGATCCTAGAGTAGTGCAGCAGACTCAAAATCTTTTAAAATCTAAGAGAAATTACCAATTTTTTCATAGTTTTAAGGATGGTATTTAGCTAAAATGTCTGTTTGACCTAAAGCATCTATAGGTCAATGAGCATTATAATCTTTACAAATGAAAGCATAAATGGAAAAAAAAATTAATCTCCATTCTTTTAAAAAAATTTATATCCTCAAGGTAACGTTTTGCAAATTTTAATTCATACTTTCTTTCTACAATGACTTTCTTCTGGTTCCTTTTCCAGAAGTTCGGAGGTATACACAATTATTGAGTGATGTAATTAAATAGTTTAATAACAGTTTAATAGTTTTGATGACCAATAACTATTATCTTTTCTGGCATCAAACATAGCACATAAATATCAAACTGCTGTCGGTAAGTGCTATTCGAAGCTGGAAAATCAGAACCCATACTCAGTTTAAAATTTTGAGAATAACTCTGCCTGCTAGTGAATAAAAAAATGTTTAAATATCTGAGGCAGCATCAATTAGATGCAGTAAATTAACTGGGGTACCGCCCCACTGTTTATGGTACACAAAGTGTGAAAGATATCATCCTTAATCATGCAATGTTTTCTTGTTTAGTTTTTTTTTCCCCCCCTTCTTTATTGGATGTAAAAACACAATCCCGTTCCTTGCAAAGAGTGTGAAGTCCCCAGACAGCTGTGTTGTTTACTGCCGATTAACAAAGAGAATGGAAGTCAAGACTGTGGCACCAGGTACTGTGAAGGAGGTGTCACAATACCATAACAGAAACACAGTAAGAAATTCAAAGCCCAGGAGACTTACGGAGGCACAGGGGAGGAAATAAAGAGCTAAAATTTAACACAGCGGAAATAACAAGGGGAAGGAAGTGGATGAGAGAGAGAGTGGTGTGTCCTAATAATCCTTGCTGCCAAACCTTTTAATGTAAAATACTTAAAGAGTAGCTGGGAATAGTTCCTTTAAATTGCTCCTGATAATCAGATACAAAAGAAGGAGGTTGAACATGTTTTATCTGTTGTTGAATAAAAGCTGCTACCGGTGTACAAAAAGAGATCATGTCAAGTGCAAAAACACAGCTTTTGAGTGTGATTTCCAGAGTCAGATCAATATCTTGCTTATCATGATTGTTCTGCATGTAAAGTCTGTCTTTTCATGCTCAAGCTCCAAAATTAGTCATGGTTAGCAAATAGGAGCAGGTTGGAATTCATTAACGTTTATTGATCATGCAAGGATAGAAATAAATCTGCTAATTTAGGCATTATAGCAAATATTTTCCTTGTCTAAATCCATTTTTTACTTTAATTATACTGATATAACATTGATTAAATCAACTACTTAATCAGGATTTTTTTCCAAATACAGATATGATCACAAAGAAAAAATATCTCCTGATTAACAGACTTTTAGATCAACATAGCTGCTAATATTAGACAATGAGGGTTGAACATGAGCTTTTAAGTAAGAATATGAGTGATTGGTGTTCTTTTCTTGGCACTGGTGGCCTTTATTTGACAATAATCCAACAGGGAGGGTTCCAAGGAAATGGGGAAAAGATATAAATATATGGGACACCCGCTCTAACCAACGCCCTGAAGATTCGTGTTTTTGATTAAAATTTTGGCTAAAATGATCTTGACAACCAGGAGGAGGTTGACACTGGAAAGTAAATGAAAAAAAACTTTCTCTAAGGAAAATAGCATAAAATATTATTTTATTTCTGAAACACATCAGTGTAATGAGCACAATAATAAAATTATTTTACTTTTGATAAGTGGCCAACACCTCAGACACCGACCTTTCAAGCAGGATGTATAAATACAAGTTTATTTTTGCCACAAAGCGCTGACAGTGTTGAGAAACTGAATGGCACAAGGTGTTTATAAATACTGTTATAAACTGTGTGGTTAGTAAAAATCGCTGACCAACATTCACAAGATCAGAGGGAATTTTAGAACAGCTCATTAATCATATTAGTCTTTAATTGAATTGATTTGAACTGACTGAATTTTAAAAATCAGTACTAACTATTTTTGAATTAGTATTATGTACTTTTTTAGTAGTTTTTTCTATCTATTAATCTATAAATACTCATTAGTAGTTAAACATGCAATGATTTATTATGTAATATGTAAAATGTGAAGTTAAAATGACTGCAATGGTTGTTTTTTTTGTACATTCACAATTTGGTTCACCACTCAGGGGGGCATTCTGTTAGGAGAGGTCCAAGTTAAATATTATTTTGCAGTGATGTGATAATATATTGTGTGAATATTAAAAATATATTGTTAGAACAACAAAGGTTTTACATTAAAACATAATAGCATTTATTGTTTGAATATAATATTAACCTTATAACTTTGATGAAATGCAGATAACTGATGTGTTTACCTGCATCAATTTGCTTTTATTCAGCAGCTTAGACAGTATTGTGATTATTTTGGGTGTGCTGAGAAGGAACTTTAAACACATAGGGTGTTACAGGAGGAATAACGAATCTGATCTGATTAATCAACCGGCTAATTAATCAACCGTAGAGGTATGGGGGGCTTCATGGATACAAGCTAATCTTCCTGAATCATATTCAGGCAAGTTTTATTGTCAAGTAGAGTACCAGCTCCAAGCTATATCTGGACGCATACAAGGTTGACCAAAAACAGAGTTGGCCAAAGATTACTTCAAATAAGTTAATGTGCCAGCTTGATTTCTATGACAAATTGAACCCTTTTCATTTTGCGTAGATGGAGAGATTCATGGAATTTCTGAATGTGAAATGTTTTATGTTTGAACTACAAAACATATTATTCTAACATTTATATAACATCTGCACAGTAAATGATCATGTTCTTACGATATAGAAATTATATCGTAAGAACATGAAAGGTTCTTGTCATATTGTGATGAATATAAATGTTGCAACAAAGTGCTTCTGTACATTATTGTTAATTCAAAATGTAAAAATCTTAGGTTGGTCAGAGCACAACTTAATTATTCTACACTAAATAGAGACTCTTTGAGATTTAAAAACTCATTTACAAAATATAAAAGTGTTTACTGCATTTGTTAAATTACAAAGAGAGCATTTTTTTTATTACTTTGACAGTAGGACAACCTACATTTTTGCAAGTCTACCTATTTATACATATGATGTAGAAAGCAAACATTATCCTGGGCAGCACTCAAGCAAGAAACACCTCTAAGTGTCTGTATTTTCTTTTTGTGAGAATGTCAAATATTAACCTTTAATAATAATGTACCATGTCAACCGAATTCAGTTTATGGATGTGCAACAAACGACCTCTACTTGTTACTGCTAAAATCCTAGCTGGACTTTGCCACTTTTACATAGAGAACAGAACAAGACTCTCCCAAAAAAGAGGAAGCATTCCGCCTTCTTTTTCTGACATTCCATGAGAAACTAATGAGAAGTTGCTTGACAACTACTGAAAGCAAAAAGACACATCTACCCAACATTACTGCAGGGAACACAACACTTCTTCAGTTTTCTAATATCCTAAAAATATACTTGAAGCGGGATTGGGAGTCTGCCAAAGGATCAAACAGGCACAAGTGGTGCACCAGCTGGTTCCGTGGAGAATACCTTGATTCTTGCTGCAAAGAGACTGACGTAGCACCCCACAGGTCAAAGGATTAGCAAGACTGTTAGTGACAAAGACGAGTAACGGGAAGGAAAAGGAAGGTAGAAGGTGTCGGATTCTTGTTTGAGGTGCTTTCAGCTGCTTTGTCATTATGTGGCAGTTTGGAAACAACTGAAAAGCTTCACTAAAAAGCTGTCATATGAAATTAACTGCTGTCATTTTCCACAGGAGAAAGGTATAAACACATTTTTTATGAAATAAACTCTGTTTTGGGTTGTCTGCATGCAAATTTTTAAAGAATTATAACATATCTGTGTAATTCTATAGAGAGGTTGTTTAGTTGTTGCTTTTCTGTATCAAAATGTAAATGAACATGTTCTCTATTTGGTGAGCTTAGGTATAACTGCGCTACGACTTTCTGTCTCCCCTCCGTAATTAGGTTACCATTGCTTGTTCTCAAGAGGCTCAGTGTCAGTTGCTTGAATGGCCTATTATATTTTCTCTACCCTCCCTTGCTCTTTTTGGATGTCTATCAGCACACCTGAACAAATATTGCAGAGCACTTTACATAAGACTCAAGCTGAGTAAATATACTGGCACAGAGATACAGTCAGTTGGTAGGAAATCTTTGCTAAGACAGCTTAAATATAATTTAAGCACTGTAAAAAAAAAAAGGGCTTATAATGTGAAAGTAAGAGATTTCCTGTCTGAATACACTGAAAATGTCAAATCCCAACTGCATGAAGATATATATATCATTACAGAAATTGTTTGTCTTATACATAACTAAACTGTGGAACTAAAGTTAAATATTATCTTAGAATCCTACATAGAAATGTGGTTTTTAGATGTTTTGTTTGTTTGTTTTTTTGCAAATAAATATCTGAAACGTGGGGTCTGCCGTTGTAATTAGGTCTTTTTCTGAGATATTTATCCAAATTGGAAACTACCCTGTTTCTGATAAAGAGTGAGAATGTGTTGTAATAATATGCCTAACTGTGAAATGTTCAAAGCTTGGAATTTTGCTTTATGGCCTAGCTCTTTTCAAACTTCTCCGCACCTTTATCCTTGACCTGTCTGATGTATTCCTTGGTCCTCATAATGCTGTGTTTTACTATTTATTTCTAACACACTTCCGTCTTCACATGATGGCTGTATTTATACTTAAAAACACCATTGGTGTTTACCTGGACAACAGACTGAAGTGGACACTCAGCAGTGAAGCCATCTACAAGATGACAGAGAGTAGACTGTATTTTTTGAGGAGGCTTACATATCCTCTGACATAATCTGTCAGGGTAGCAGCATTAGAGCCAAGGACTAAAAGAAGGCTCAACAAGCTGTTAAAGAAGGCTGGTTCTGTTCTAAGACCACTGTGGGAGATCTGGAGAAAGAAAAATTCTTCACAAAATCAAGAGAATCATAAACAACCCAAAGCATCCTCTTTATGAGACTGTCTTATAGCAACAAAGTGTGTTCTTGGGAACCGCTGTAATACAGACTACTACAGGAGCGCCGTCCTGCCCACAGCCATCAACAACACTCTGACGAACCTCGAATAATATGATTTACAACATTTAAATTCACTTTAGGATCAATGAAGTATTTTAATTGAATTTTATTTAAATATATCAAATTAAAAGAGGCTGAATACATGTGCAAACCACACAATGAAATATATTTTAGTTTGTAGTTGCAATGTGACAAAATGTTAACCAGTTCCAGGGATTATGAATGCTATTGCAAGGTGCTGCATAGCATTTCTGCGAGGATATGTGCTATCCATTTTAACAAGTACATGAGTATAGCCTGCAGCAGGTGGCAGGGACACTGTCCTCAGGGTGGTGAACCCAGATTCAAGATCTGGTTTGCCCCGGCGCTTTTGAAGTTTCCCTGAAAACACTTTGAATCTCAGCCAGCTCCATGGACAATGTTGTATTGGTGACCCTTCACCTGCCCTGTTGTGAGGAAGGCAGCAACCAAAATGAAAACTCCCTCTGGTTGACACAAAGGAGGCCCGGGCTTGTTGCAGCACTGTCAGTTTGACCAGTCAGGAATGGTTTGATCAATATTTCACATGGCTGCTTTCTGCTGGAGCTTCCCAGTTCAGTTCAACATGTATATCTGCCACCCGTGAAAATGGTGAAATATAAAAACGAGCTCAAAACAATCGCTAAGAAAAATGAATGCATACTTTTTTTAGTTTATTTTTTTTTTTAATAAATGCATTTTTAATGGCCTTACTGATGAACTGAAGGCAGAATCACATTTATTAATCTTAATCTTTTTGAAGAAACTTTGTTGATAAAGAGTCAGAGCACTCGCAACATATTTAGGATGCTCTGGTGTTTATAAACCCATCCTTCATTACAGCAGCATAGTAAAAAGTTTGAAAAATGAATTGCAGTCACTTCTAAGTTAAGATAGCACATATCAGCCTAAAATACAAGCTGTTATTTTGTCTCTGCCGTTTTGAGAAGAAATGGGCACATGCGTCATATTTCTACTCCCTGAAAACGAAAGCCGCGGCTTACTAATTAAAGTCCATGACACTCCAATCAACTTAAAAAGTAAAACATACATTTAAAAAACAATTACTGTCACTGAAGATTTTTCCCAAATCAGTCAGTTTTCAGCTTGAGATTTTTTCCCCAGTGCAAACTGTCACAAATTAAAGTTGTTTTTTATTTTTAAATAATTGCAGAGGATTAAGGACCTGCATTAAGATTTAAAATTATTTTAAGGATTTTTTTACACACCTTTCTCAAGGTTGCCAATACATGTGGAATGTGCTGTACTGAACAATCATAACTAAGTAATGTCTTTGCTAGATTATAAAGTACATTATTCCCTCAGTTTCAGCTTGATTTTACCAACTTTGTCACAGTCAGGATTTGGCTCTAGAGAAGACAAAAAGTGAGAGCTAAAGACCAACAGAGTCAATTTTGTTTAGTTTTTTTTTTTTTTTTTACTATTTTAAATCATTTAAGACACAGGGTTTTTCTTTATTGTTCTTGGATGGTAGGATATGGATCAAATTCAGTATGCTGTAGTTGGAGTGGCCAGGAAAGGAAGAGGAAGGAAAGATGGTAGTCTGACATAAGACAGGTTTTGTCGATAGCTTACAATCTGAGCGGGCTATTTCTAAGGTTTAAAAGCAGACGAGGATCCTATTGGTGCATGATTAGAAATCCAAGAACTCCAGGCTGCATAAAGTGCAACTCATGATTTCATTGTACACTCAATTATATGGCATCAATTCTGAAATCCAAGCCAATCCATAAGAGTCTCTTTATGGCCAATGTTGTGCTGCCCAGATTTGATTTGAGAAAACAGAAAAAAGTAACATATAAAACATTAATGCCACCCAAAAAAAGTTGGACATCCATCCGTCAATCTAATTTGCAGGGTTGTAGAAACACTTGCGCTGATATTTAGATCTGAAAGTTATTAGAGTTGCGGACTGTGGTTTGATCTAAAACCACAGTCTGTAAATTCTTGCAGAGTGAGGTGGGAGGTAAAATGGTCAGCAACCACAGGGCTACAATAAGTATTTTTAAATAAATTTTATACTGTCTGCATTTATTTGTACTAGAGATTAACTATCGATCAATTTCCCTGTCAGCAACACACAGACACTGAAATGCATACAACTGATCACCTGATAAACCAGACTGACATGGATCTTTAGGACTTGTTGAACATTCCCACAACAGGAATGCAAGATTTTTTACATTGCATGTTTATTCCACATGTGCACCAATCCGACAGAGTTAATGCATTTGTGATGTAAATATTTTAGCAATAATTTTCAGGATTGGCGTAATAGTAATGTTACCTATCTCATACCATGCAGATTCACTTACTCGCTTGAATTGGTGGATGCTTGAAACTGAGCATTAGAATTTCTTTCTCAGACAGTCAGATTAACTGACTGTGGCTAAAATAAAGGTATGAATGATTTATCAAAGTGAAAAGAAGAAAAGAGCCTGAAAAACAAAACAAAAAAATTGCTTGGTATACGTACATGCATAGTACATAAAGAGAAATAAGAATTTCCAGGTCAGAGCTGTGCAAAATAACTGAGATCTTTGACAAAATGCTTAAATGTTGTGTCTCTAGTATGAGCTAGCATTTAGAAAAGAGAACAAAATGGTTTTAAATCCCTGGTACTAAATAACTCAAACTTCTTTCATTTTGAGAAGTTTGATTCTAGCCTTGTTGGGCTAAAATATGTGACTAAAAACCAGTGAGTCACATGAACCCAAAAATAGAATTAACATGTGAATATGTTGGTTGACACATTCCTACTTGTTTTGTATAGACACGGAAAAACATGCTGAGGCCTCGTGAATGTAAAGATTTGTGTGTGGGAGCACAGTTGTCAGTCATCACTCACTTTTTGTCAATCACAGGTTAATGTGTGACCGAAAAAAGGTACACAAAAAAAGGAATCACCTTTGTTAACAACCAGTGTTCGCTCCAATTAAAAAAAACAGGTAAAAGTCAAGGCTGAAAGACTAACAAAAGTGTCCAAAAGGAAACTTAAAATACAGATTAAAAGTCATCCAATTAAAACCCCAAGGTAACTTTGATAACAAGTTCAGATTAAATGCAGTCAGCATGGATCCCTAAGGCGCTTTGTCATCATGGTACGTAGATTTCTGTGTTTCATCAGCTTGTTTTGAATTTCTTTACTTTGGTATGATGTGTTGCTTTTTAATATCTTTAAGAATTAAGTTTCTTTTTTTTTAATTATTTTTTGTTCCATATGCATGGCAGTTATCAGGTCTGCGTGTGGTGACTGACATTAAATGAAAACATACAGTTAATCAATTTATTTGTGTGTACTCAGATTATCTTTGTCTGAAATTACTATTGATGATTTGAAATATTTCAAATCATCAGTGAGAAAAAAAGCAAAACAGAAGAAATGTGCAGAATCAGTTCCTTTTCTCTGCACTGTATATCTATAGTGCTGTAAAAGGACCCCAGTGCACTTCAAGTAAGTTTCTGCAAAGTTTTGTGTTTAATAACACAAAACTTTGCAGTTTTACTATTAAAGGATCTTGAGGTAACCATAGACATTGGATAACAACAATCACCAGTGTCAAAATTAAAGCTATAGAGTCTGTCACACTTGACTTGAGAGTCTGAACTCTCTGACGTTTAATATTGTTCAAAAGCAAAAATTATAGGCGTCAAGCATTGGTTAGTTTTTGCTTTGAATGGTGCTAGTCTGGCAGCTGTCCTGTGAATACTCCTCCATTACCTGCTGCAGCTGAATACAAGCCTATGCTATCCACTTTCAAGAAAGAAAGTTCTTGAAAAATGAACAAAAAAGACTTTTTTTCCCTGTTCTTGAGGGGTTGTCAGGTGATAGCGGATATGAAACTAAGTACTTTTGGTCCTTTTATAATTTAGAAAGCCTAATTTGAATAATATTCTAAAAAATGCTCATTTGTAGCTGGCTTTTATATTATTCATTCTCTGAAGACAGAAAAGAAAGCTAAATGTCTGCAGAGGTAACACTCCTAAAAAAGCCCTTCTTCTTTGCTTGAATGAGAAGCATTGTACACAGGCATATGAGTCCTATATGAGTGTCAAGTGTAATCGAACTCGGTGCATTGATAAGGTTAAATATGTATGCATGAGCTGAATATAAATCGAGTTCTGAGTCAAAGCCCAAAGATTCAAGGCTAAACCAAGAAAATTAAGCAGCTTGTCCTCCATTTGATCTGTTTTGATTCATCCCACACGAGATAACGATCAGCTCAGTGATGTAGCTAGGATTTTATTTACTTATTTATTTATTTACACCTTTTATTTATTTATATGTAGTTTTAAACACCACCCACGTCTGCTCCACATTCTTCTTGTCTCCTCACTGCTTAAGATCTAGGCACTGCAGCAGTGGAGCTGACAGTCTTTTTGCTTTGTGATTCAAAGATTCAAAAGCATTACTTAGTGCCTTTTTACATCTGCTAGTGAGGTTTGTGTACACATGCCAGTCTAAGCAGGAGATTTGCTTGTAAAATCAGTTTATTTTAGGGTGGAATATATCATTTTGAAATTTAACAAATCCAATTGCAGTCAACTTACCAGTAATCAAGAATACCTATGTACCATGGATAAGGCTGTCTTGTCTTCCATGATTGCCTGTAGGGTTTGTAGCAAAGCTCTGGAATGGTGAATTCCCAATCACTGGAAGGAGAAGACCCATTGCTATGAATGGAAGTGTGTTGGGGTCTTGTACTTGTGGAGTCAAACAGAGTTGAAAAGCATCTCTAAAAATGCAGATATTGGTCTGCCAAAATGAAACCAGAACTGATAAGGGAAAACTTATGTATAGATACAGTATGTAGCACTGTCAATCAAAAGTCATACGAGGCTTGTGCATGATAAGTGAGTCTGATCTATGTTAGTTTTAGAAATAGTATATAGTTGACCACAACATTTTGCTACACCGTCTGCGGAATGAGGTAAGAAATTCTGGAAGTGTTCTTAAGTGATTTTCCTCCTATCAGAGCAAAATAACTTTTTCCATGTTTGCAAATAACATAATGTGTTGTTGGAATGGTGTTCCTCAGGGTTTACTCCTAGGTCCTGTTTTGTTCCTTTTACACGTCAGCCCTTTGACAAGATTAGCAGTAGCTTTAATAAAGTGCCTTCCCATTTGTGTGCTGACAATATTAAATTCAATAGTCTTCAGTTAAATTCTGAAACTTTTATCATTGTTCCTGCACAGAAAGTCCCTTCGGCCAAACAAGCTTAGTGTTCTGTTTAACCAGTCAGTTTCTCCAGACAGATACTTCCGGTAATAAGTTGCTTTTATCAGTTGAGAGATATTTCTAAATTGACTGCGACATTGCCCAAATCTGATGATTAAGATGATTATTCAAGTTTTTGTTTCTTTTCATTTAGGCTATAGTGACTCCTTTTTACTCTCTTTAGCAAATCTGATGTTACTTATATCTGGTTAGTTCAGAGTGCTGCAGCGAGGCTTTCAACAAAATCTGACAGAAAGGTAAACATCTCACCAGCTTTATCTTCTCTACATTGGCTACACTGTCAAATTTAGAATTTATTTCAAACTTCTAATCTCAACTTTTAGAGCCTCTAATGGACAGCTCCACCTTCAATACTTCACAGAAATGTTGATCTCTTATTCTTCAGATTGTGCTCTTTGATCTTCTGAAGGTCCCTAAAGCCCAGATTAAAACTCCAGGTGACCTGTCCTTTCAGGGAGTAACCCCCAGGCTGTGGAATGTCCTTCCCCGTCTCCCCTTGTGGCCGACGCAGTTGATTCCTTTAAAAAGCAGATTAAGGTATTTTTATTCAGACAAGCTATTAGTTCAGTGATATTGTTTCCATCAGTTGTTCTTTCTGTCTGTTTTATATTAAGCCTATATCAAAATATCTGTGAAGCACTTTGTTATTTCATCTAAATCTAAAGGTGCTGAATAGATAAAGTTTATTCACTAACTAAAACTATCTCAAGGTTAAGTCATGTCAAAAACAAAAACCAGAGTTTTTGACTGACAGTGTTTTGTCTATTTAATGTGTGAATCATATTCTTTGCAGACACGTGTCTCTACTTTCTTGGATCAACTTGTGTCTCAGATGCTGACTTAAAGAAACCTTTGTGGAGGCGACAGAGGAGATGAGCCTGCACTGCAGCTTCCAATAGGTCTCCCTCTGGAGCACATCTTTATTTAGACATGCAAGAGCTCTGCAGCAACTTATGAGAGAGGAAGTGATGTTTAAAGACAATAAAACAAGAGAGATGTTATGTTCATCTATATATGCAACAATAAAAAAGTGACATGAAAGATTTGTTTTTCAGGTATAGCATCAGATTTTTTTTAAGTAGAAATGAGGGGGAGGGGGGTTTGTTTTGCTTTTTGTTTTGTTTTTTTCCCAGATTGGGTTTACTGAGGCAGCTTAATTTTAGAACAGAATCACATCAGAACCACTTGCTGAATGAGGACATCTATGGGTCAAATTAAATATTGCAGCAATCATAACATTCTTCCTTTCTGTTGTGGCACAAAAATTCTACGCAAATAAAATGTAACAAGTTATGCTATAATAAGTATGGGTAATTTAAGCAGGGAAATCAAAAAGACTGACATTCTGATCCAACTTTTTTGTTTTTATCACAGCAAAAGCAAGCAACAAATCCTAAAGAAGCATTCTATTATATTTAAACTAATAAAATGTAAGCTAAGAAAGAAATCACATTCTGCTTTATTACATATATAGCCAAACCCACTATCCTCCATGACTCACTGCTGGTAGTCATTCATGTTCTCCAACATAATCTTGCCCAGAGTGGGGGAAGCAAGTATGGCAAACATTAACCTACAGTACTTAAGCTGCTATTTTCTCAAGGGGATTTGGAAGGATTTTTATACTTAGAACTAAGTGGCACACTTCAGAAGGAGGAGCAGACATGCATTGACTAAAGCTACTTAGTGGAAATGACACACTAAATTGAAAATGAAGGGTTTTTCTTAATCTCTTGAATAGAATTAAATTTCGTACACAGCATTGATTTCATTGTTTGCTTCTTGTGCAGATATATAGAGACTGCTCTAAGGTAAATTTGGTTTTCTGTGGGTGTGTGTGTGGATGTGTGTCACAAATGACTTCACTCTCAACAAAGACCACTTGATTTCTCTACAGACTCTCATTAAACTGGTAACATCGAGAATCCTTTATTTCTCAGAAATACACATTTGCCTCATCATGTTTAATCAGTACAAGCATTGATTTTGATTTTGACTTTGATTGAAGAACTTGCTTTGGCCTTCCAGACTTGTCGCAAAAAAGTTTAAAAAAAAAGGTTTAAAAGGGTAATTGTTGAATCTTTTTAAAAATATACCTCAAAGAATCCGCTAACTTCTGTTGTTTCACACACAAAAGAAAGGTCAAGTTTTCTACATGCAGCACAACCTTAACGCAGGCAAAGTGGGGTTTTTTTGTTACAGCTACAGACTCAAGTCCTTTTCTGCCTAAAAAAAGGTTTTCATGCAGGATTGTCCTGAACTCAATCCATCTTCTCATCAACTCAGAGAGCTGAGCACACCATCACACAAAGCAGTAACGTGTGACCAGTGGTTCTATGAGTACTTCACAGAACAGGTGTGTTCATGCAGAGAATAAACTACACATAGGTAGACGTCATTAACTAATTAGATGAGAGCAGTAGGTTGCGCTGGATTTTATTTATGGGTGTTAAAGTAAAGGAGGCTACATACAAAAGCCCTGCCTTCTTTTTGGACTTTTATTTATATAATTCTTGTAAAGTGTAAATCCTTTTTGGTCCACTTCGGTTATGTACCACTTTGCATTGCTCTACCACATAAAATCATCTTAAAACCCATTAAAGTTTACGGTTCTGTATATAATTACTGCAAATTAATTATTTGTGAGTGTATACTTTACTTATTTAAAAATTACTAGCATGTCGAAAGGACTATTATTTAACAACCCACGACTTACTGTTTCCCCTGTTTGATCAAGATGTCATGACAGAGAGGCCCATTCTCTTTATCACACTTCAAAATGGAAAAGGCACAAAAATATGTTTTTTTCAAATAAGGCAGATGTGCGTTGATCTTCATGAGCTAGATATTACAGTAAGAAGAAGCAGATAATCACTTAAATTTGTGCAATCATAGCAATAGAGTGGATGGCAAAGTACATAGAAATCTTCAAATCACACTGCTGCAGAAATACAGCAACAAAAGATTCACTTATGTTCAGGATTTTTACACTAGTTTTCCATAAACCCCAGTAATATTCAATAAAGGGACAGCTGCTTTATTGAAACATTCCCATTTATTTTCCTTGTGTTGCAAAATGTCTACAGACCACTCCACAGTTTGTCACATTAATAAATAAAGAAATGCATTCTTTTATGTGCAGGAAATGTGTCTAATCACAGCTGTGGATATCTCCTTAGTTATGCTTAAGCCCGCTCCCTTAGTTCATTACTATTTCATGGCCCATGGCCACTTTTACTCATAAAACTGCATTACATTATTTACAAACTGGAAACAATTTGACAAACACTGTACTATAGGACAGGGAGTCACAAATTAACAGTGAATTATGAATAAGTATTTCATTTTCATTAAGGTCATTTATGTGGTGAGGAAGGAGGTGTTATCAAAAGAGACATGTCCCACGCTGCTGTTTGTTTCTGTAAGATCCAGAATAAATATTTTTGCTTGATTTGTATATGATCAAATGGAATTGAAAATTTTCATGCACAGCTTTTTCTCTTCAAGATCACAGGGACAGAAAAAGAAAGGATGAATGGAGAAACTGGAGAGACAATGCCGGTACTATTATCAGAAAGTCTCCAGCCACAGGGGCTGTAGTAAGAATGAAGATAATAAATGTCTCTCATTCGCACAGTTCTTAAACATTCTGATGTTAATCATAACCATTTGCATTTTCTTCTTGACTCGTGACTTTCAACCAACCCTGAAATCTGAGTGAAAGATTGATACACCGATGCTACTCTCCTATAAGTGGTGTCCAATATCCCTCACATTCCCTTCAGTTTGGATCTTTTTTAAAAAGACTTCCCTCCAGGTCCACTTTCAAGCTGGCTACTCCAGCTGTTTGTTCAGATCTATATCAATGTTAGAGATAGGACCCATTCCTCTGATCTCCTCCATCACTGCAAAAGAGAGGGAGCATGCAGATGATAAACACCACACTTTGAAGGGTTTGTGAACCCAAAATGCTGATTGATAGATAGCTAGTTAACTATTTATGGCTAACTATCTATCTAGACAGACAGAGACAGACAGACAGACAGACAGACAGACAGATAGATAGATAGAGTGAGATGTGAGGCGCTCTCCAACAAATGGAGGAAATTTCATATCAAATGATAAAAGACTGTCTACGTTTATCAAAATCTTGATGAATCATTCTCCAGAAATGATGAAAGTCGGTCTAAAAAGATTTGAGAACTCTTTATATAGCCCATGAATGTCTTTTCTGTCATTTTTATAAGAAATATTGCCCTGACAACATCAGTTACAGTTAGTTTCCTGCAAAAGTATTCACTTTCCTTGGTCTTTTTCACACTTTGTCACATCACAATCTCAGACTTCAATGTATTTTTTTTTTGGGGGGGGGTTGGGGTTAGTGAGATAAAACAACACAAAATAATAAAAATAATTATAAATTTTTTTTTTTTTACACCTAGAGAATACATTTCCTTTGTGTGTAAGTTCAATGAAACTGTATGCAAGAACACTAAAAGGCAAAGACAAAGCCTTCAACATCTTTTTGTTGAATCAATTAATTAATTTTTTTCTGTTAAGAAACTTTTAATCAGTCATATAAAGAACCACAGTTAAACCAGCTCTATTAGCTGTGATAATCTGATACACACATTTGGGCATCATTGAAGTGTAAAAGAATAGATGGTAAAACCAGTGCTTTATTTGGGACAAAATCAAATGAAGCATTGGTTTGATTTTAAGAGTTAAGAGATTTTAATGCTACAAAGTAGCAGCTCTGCATTGTTGTTGTATTTAGGAATGAAATAGAAAAGGTGTGCTGTGTTTTCAGCAGGCTGTGGCTACAGGTTAAAAGGGTAGGTGGGGGGGTGAACTGTCAATTGTAACCCTGCAGAAGAAGGAGTGTAAAGCTCTATTGGGACAGTGGCAGTTCAAAGAGTAACGAATGTGACTGCAATTCAATCAAGTGCAAAATGATAGCAGCCTGGCCCTTGACCAATAACAAATTGGTGGCAGGTATGTCATTAATTACAAATTCTTCATGTTCTTGTAGCATTGCAATTTTTTATCTCCTGGAAATTTTCCATTTTCTAATAAGCAGACAGATTCCACCCAACATCATGCTCTGTTTTCAGTAAAGCTTTAGCATTAGAGAGCTCTTGCTTTGTGTCAGATACAAAGACCTACCATGACGTACATGCTGCAGGGATCCTGTTGTTAGGGTAGAAGAAAAACATGGTCTATAACATCACTTTTGGCCATGTTGCCTCAGACCTACAGGGGGAACTCCATTCCCGGTTAAATGACGAGCCGCCACCTGTTCTCATTTCATCTCTCTTGCATGCTCGCTGTGCCTGTTGGACCACCGGTGAAGGGCACACACCCAGGTACTCCGTGAGGAATGGAGGCAGGTTTCCTATTCAGAACTGTTCCCATGTCTATATCCTGATGGCTGCCACCTGTTCACCTTCTTCCACCCCTTCCCCACCACTACCTCACTGCACACACCTTGCTCTCGTTTGAGCAATAGGAAGATTTTCCAAAGGAAATGTTCTATTTTTGGAGTCACACTGGGGTAAAGAAGGGAGGCAAGTAGATGATCCTCTATTTCCAGATGCCTCTATTTTGAATTCTTTTAAAATAATGATCATCTTGTAACTCCCTTTTAACCTTCAGTCCATATAGCAATCTTCATTTTGTGTCTGTCTGGTGAATTTGGGGTTAAACATGTTTGTTCTTCATTCAGTGAAGCAACTGGAGTTAGACAGAGAGTAGCATTATTTCAAGTAACATTACTTATGTAGAATTTAAGTATAATGCATTAAAGCTACCCCTGGAAGTACATTGTTTTCAAAAGGTTACTCAAGTAAATCCAGTTCTACCCCCCTCTACCATCTTTGTCTGATATTAAAATTAGTTCAATGATCTGGCACATGTTTTTTGAAAACCTTATAAATGCAAAGTTGTATTTAGCATGTCATCATAGCTCTGCATCGCTGATTCTTCTGAAAGGGAGGTCTTGTAACACTCAAGAATCTCATTTGCATTATCTCTTGCCATAGAATAAGACAATAAACAATCATGTACTACAAAAAAGAAAAAAAAAATTAAAGCTTGCACAAGGAAAAGCATGCACATGAGGAGTTACTTCCTTGACAGATTATCAGTCAGATATCAAAGTGGCCAAATCCGTCTTTCCTGACACCCTGGAGCTGGGGCCATCTGGATCGGCCATTTTCTGGTCATTAACCACGCTCGCATCTCCAGGATGTTCGATTTCTTGCTCTCTCGGTGCAAATGAAGCTGGCTAACTCAGTCTTTACAGCCTGCGCCTCTTTGTTTGCTAAGTTCTGTCTGTTGCGTGGTGCAGGAGAGACGCCGCTTTTGGAAATGGACCGCAATAAAAGGCATCTTGATCTGGGCACCGTACAGCATGATGGCGTGAGCCGCATAGCTGCAAAAGCTGAACTTCAATAAACATACTCTCTCTCACACATACATAAGGGAAAGTGTGAAGGATGATCACAATGACTACCACGACGAGGTGTTGCATCTGGGGGGACCTGCTAATGATGAAGGCAGTCACATCTCTAACGGGACTAATTGGGATTCAGAGAAATCGAATGTAATGATAGATGGAAAAGGACGGCGACTCAGCGGTGCCTGAAACTGCTGGCAAAAGATCAGAGGCATGAATAGAGCTGAACCTTTCACTCAGGCCTCAAAGTCATCTGTTGCCAGCAGGCAACTTTGCTTTAGCATTACAAGCTTAGACTCAAGCATCATTTTCTTGTTGTTGTTTTGTGTGTGCCAGTTTTAAGCAATATATATGTTTGCTGGCCAGTTTAGACTGCCAACATATTCCCTGTTAGGAGGTGAAAAATGGGTGCACCACACAGCGCAGCAGATGGCAGGAATGGATCATCAGTCTGAAACAGGAGACGAGTGATGTATGGATTCCCCCAGAGGAAACACTTTCAGAGTATGAGCCACACTGGGAAGACATTTTGCTCGCAAACCAGCGGTTTAGTGTCCATGCTATGCACTAAAAGAAATATATAAACACATTCAAGCTGTTCACCTTTTGAGATACCTTGTAAAATAAAAAAAAAGGCATCCAGAAGTTGAATCACTTGAACAACAAATATTAGTACATTCCACCTGAATCGCACAGCTTTGCAGCTTCTCCACAGTTACTGTAGGTCAATAAAAATAACTCCTTTCAGTACGTGAAAACTCATATATAGCTTTTTCACAGAGTGAAATATTTCAAGCCTTTATTTCTTCAGCTTTTGATAATTATGTCTTAGTGAAGATGAAAACCAAAAACTCAGCATCCCAGGTAGTGAGAATATTACACAAGATCAATAAAACTGTTATTTTAAGCAGAAATGTCAGGCTTCTGAAAAGTATGTTCATTTCTAAGAACATATGAAGCGGCCTTCATCTCACCTTCCTCTAATACCCCATAGATTCTCTACAGGCCTTAGGTCAGGTGAGTTTGCTGAACATGAGGAGTCCAACATTTGCAGCGCATGTGTAGAATCCGTTTGTTTGTAGTGGGTTTTGTTGCGCTGATTTCATTCTCAGTGCACTTCTTATGAATCTGCCTCAAATTATCCGATGGTTTCTGCTTGAAAACCTTCTCAAATCTGCAATTATCTTTGCTGTCAGCGTCAAAAATATTGAGCTATTTCACAATAGTATATTTTCTTTAGATGCCTCTTTGACCAATGCTTTAATTTTTAGGGAGGGAGTTTTATAGATAACTGCAAGTGAAATAAGCTTATTGCTAACACGTCTTTTTTCACAGGAGCAGCAGATGGCATGAAACGAGGGGTGTGAAAAATATAAAAATGGTCACTGCAAACTAACATTGCTAAATTTAAAACTTTAGGAATGCTTGCAGAAAATAATGAAGTTGTGAATAAAGAAGTATCTTTATCATTGCAATGACATGAAAACTTAACTCTTAGCTGAAAAGTTTATATAGCATGATGATCGCTTGTAAATTGCCTTCTGGAGCAAATTAACAAATTTATTGACTGAATATAATTGATATACACCAAATTTGTCATTTGTTTTGTGTAAATTTGACACTTTCCCTACCTTTTTAGGGTGATGTTGAAAACTTTGAGACTTGTATTTTTGCAGAATAGCAGATGAATCTTTTGTTTCAAGCTAATATCCACTGGGTGGTAATTCAAGGAATGTTGCTTTGTACAAGCTAAGAAGATCTAGAGAAGGTGGTGATGTCAGCATCTGTTACCACTATTATTGCTTCGTATTGGACCCCTTCCTTGTTTTGGTTAAACCTGCAGAAGGTAACTTTTATTTTAAAAAATATATATATTTGTTTGCATTTTGATGTCCATTTTGGGAGCACTAAATTACTTTAAACGAAGCTTAAACAGAGGAAAGGGAATTGTAGTCGTAGATTTACTTTATGGATCATGCATAATAATTCAAATTAAAGTGTAATAAAAATCCCCCCTTACTGTACCCTTTAAAATTCTGACTAACATGCTCTTTTTTTTGTAATCGCTGTCATTTATGTTCTTAATGAATGATGGATGAGGTCAGCTGGCGCAACATAACAAGCAAAAAAATAAAAAAAACCTAGAAGTACATTTTTCTTTGTTTTACCTTTTAACAAACTCTTTAACCATAATTGAGCCAATCAGTGCACACGGGTCTATAAAAAAAAACCGCTTTGCTAATTACAGTTGTGCTCTCCAAAATCCTGCAGAGGCCATCCACTCTCTGGCTCATTTTTAATGTTACAGCGCACACTCTAACCAAAGTATAAGTAGTAGCCAATTATTTTCATTTGGTAAAATGGATCCAGGCTATCACATTGCTGAGGGAATTTTAATTTGTCCCTATATGTAAAACCTTAGAATTTAAATGAGATATACTGTTTATTTAACATGCCTCAATAAGTGTTAATAATTGACATTTTTCTGCTGCTGTCTCAATATTTCGCTCGGAAACACACGTAGCAACAACGTGTCCTCCAACCAGCCACACAGAAGTGAAGCCCTGAAAGGAGGCAACATTAAGCGGAAGAAGCGGTAAGGTTAGAGGGACAAACATCACATTATCTAGACAAAATTCAACACTGAAAAGATGGCGTGTCACCTCATGTCAAGTTCATCTCTTTGAAAGCAAACCCTTCCCAGTTAAACTGAGCGCACGGTAAAATAAAAAAAAAAATAGAAATAAAAAAAGAGTTTGAAAAGTTGCAAATTAGAAAAAAAAAAGTAAACAGCAAAAACAGAGAGGAGTCCTTTTGTGATGATGAAGGCATCTCAATATGACATGCAACCACCAGTGCGTGCCATGAATAAATCATACTGAACCGGGCAGAGAGAGTAAACAGTTATGCATCTTCACCTCAGATGCCTGGAGAGGCCTGTCAGACAAAGAAGTTAACAAAGTCTACCTCCTCATCAGCATGCGAAGCACAATTCAGTAAACCAAAGTCCAATCCTGACACCACGCTCAAAACCTTCTCCACTGTTTCTCCAAAGATCTCACACTTTCAACAGGCAAGTTAAAGAAAGCAAGGCAACACTGCAGTTCGTTTTTACCCAGTGTCTGCTTCACTCTGATGTATTTAAAGAGCACCCAGATCGTCTCTGTAACTTACACAGCCAGAGCTCAAGGTTTAGCAGCCAATTTGTACATACTGCAGATAGACTTGTTCAGACCTCCATAATATCACCTGTTAACACAGCTGCAGGCATGACTTGGCTCCCAACAGGTGTTGCTGCATCCAAGCTTTGCTCTGATGCAAACCGTCTAGACTCTCCTGTGAATGTAAAATTGTAGTTGGATCTCAATAAAATTAGCATATTGTCAAAAAGGGTATTTCAGTCATTCAACTGAAAAAATGTAAGCTCATAGAGATTCATCACACACATTAATAATGTATATTGTAAGCACATCTTTGAGTTAAGTCTACAGCTAATAAAAACCTCAAACTCATGATTCTCAAAAATGGTATTACATAAGGTCAAGAAAAAGTATTTTAATATAGAAACATCAGCTTGCTGAAAAGTACATCCATTTAATGCAGAGTATATGCACTGTGAGGCTTTAGTGAAGCCAGGGTTCCTTTAAAGCAGCGTTCAGCTTGTCTAAATTGCTGAGTCTGGTGTGTCGCATTTTGCTTTTGACGATACTTCACTCTGTGGGGTTTTGTTCAGACAAAGTTGTTGGACATTCAAGCACAGTAACACCAGGGTCATTAAAAGTAGGTATTGGTGCTTTTGGCAGTGCAGCCAGATGCCAACTTCTGCTGATAAAAAGCAGCATCATAAAAAAGTTTGCCAGCAGATGAAAGCTGTAAAACTTCCCTGGTAAACCACAGCACTGATTTTGGACTTAATAAAATCCAGTAGGTCAACACCAGATTGAGAAAGCTTCCTGGGGGACTTTTATTTTTGTCTTCACTTTTCCTCTGGACTCTGGGAACTTGATTGTCTTACTGAAATGCAGAATTCCACCTTCTATGAAAAAATTAATTGTGGACCACTGGGCATTTGTCCATTCCTGTTTCTGATTTACCCAGTACAGATGCTTCTGATGTCATCGCTGCTTCAGGAGTGGCTGAACACAATGACTGTGACTAGCCACAGGCAAAACCTTGAAACTCTTAGCCAAACTCTTCGATGAGGCTTACGTCACAAATCTCTCATATCTGTGATGTTTCCATCATACTTTTTCCCCTCCACTAAACTTGCAGTTAACTAGATAAAAAAATACTTGGATAAAAAAAAATAATAAATCCAAACAGAGTAGCTATCACAGTAATTCAATTGTCTCTGTTAATGTTAGAAGAAAATCATGTACGAGTATGCATGAATTTTGAGATTAGTTATTGTTGTATACATGTAAATAATCATTTTATTAAGACTACACACAACAATTCCTCCTTTTTTTAGAATATAGTTTTATTTATAATTTATAATCGGCAGATACAAAAAACTCTTTAACTGTATCCAAAATGTGCAATAAATCATTGATTTTTTTTTTTTTTCTCCAAAAGAAAATACAAAAAGACTATCTACTTTGGAAAGTTGACAACCAATGTAAACTGGAGTGAACTGGTAATTCTACAGAGGCTCTACTAATTAATACTAATTCTCTTTTAACCGACTAGTCATTAACAAATTGCAAGTTTTGCTTTGCTCTCCCAAGATGACAAGAGTCATTACGTGTACATACATCTAGAGTGGCAACATTCTAGCTCCACCATTGTTAAATACAAGAAAGGCAATAATATCCAAAAGCAGCACGAATGTGTAGAACACATTAAAGGAATTTTCAAAATTGTACCAAGATGTTAATGTGAGGAAAAGAAAAGGAAAGGTTTTGTTCAAACATGATGTCGTAAACAATTACCTTCAATGACTGAGATGCACAAAGGAAAAAGGAAAAAAAAGAAAGAAACTGGAGTATGTTAAGTGCTTAACAGCTGTTACTAATTCAAATCAGCAGTCTGAACAATCGTCAATCTCTGGAATCGAACAATGAAGGCTTTAATGCACAAGCATACCGTCTGAAAAGGATTTGCGTGTCGAAATCAAATGATTATTTCAAAATTGAAATGGAATTATAATTAAGATGGATTAAACACTCTAAGAAAAAGAGACTAACATTTTGTCTTCACATTTTGACTGAAAAACATCCTCACATACACAAAAGGGTAAAAAAAAAAAAGTTACATCCACATTCTCGCTATGATCCCATATCTTAACAGCCAATTAGGAATAGCTTTGAAATTATGCTGGCATGTGACCCCCTTAAATCACACAGATATGACCCCCAAAAACAAAAAAAAACAAAAAAAATTTTACTCTTACAGTTATATGAATACATCATGACAAATCTGTGACTTTTCTTTATAAATCACCATCTGAGGGAAAACTTGAGGCAAAGAGAGGTTCAATGAATGTTCAAGTGCAAATTATGTGTCATTGTAGTCCTTATGTTCCCCATGCTTTCAGAAATGGGTCTGCAGGCAGATAACAGGATACCTCAAACAAGCGTACATTCCTTTTGTACGGCCCCATCCCCCAGATGGCAAATGTCACAAACGACAACAAAAACAACTCAAACAGTAAAAAGAAAAATACATTTTTTGTATATATATATAAAAAAAAAAAACGTCCAGCCAGTTTGTGACATTAAGAAAAAAAAAAAACATCTCTCTATACAGCCAAAACACATCTTAAATCCTTCATTCCTATACAACTCAAAGCCTTAAAACTAAGTGTTTAAACATGCAAACACCGTTCAAAGATCCTATCTAGTTTCCGCTGTGCTTCCTCAGACGTCTCCAGCTAACTACAACTAAAACTATACCCTAAAGACCTACCAAAGTTGCCAAAGACATTTCGCAATACTTTTAAGGACACTGATGTCAAGAAAAAGATGACCATTCATTTTGTGAGGAGACAATTCCCTGTCAATTATCCAAATAAAGCACTTGCGTAGCATACTGTGTGCTCTTCCCTTTACTCTGACGCCATCAGCTCATTATAACTTGTGGTAGTGCAGCTCTGAAAGGACAGACTCGAGACAATATGAAAAATGGCAAAAAAACAAAACAAAAAAAAACTCTTCAAAATCCTTAGAACACCTACGATGGCATGCAGGTTTGATTTAACTTTTATCACATGCCAAGACCCTGACATCCCTTCCAAGATGGAGAAGACTCCTTGACCAATGTTTCCCAAATCTGTATTTCCCAAAGGCCTGCACCATCATTACTAGGTCCATATCTTCTTTCCAGTATTATGTTACCACTAGTACTACAAATAGATTAGAGATACACCGAGAAGTCAGTAAATCCCCCGATATTCTGGTTCTGGAAACTAAATTGCCAGAAACGCAAATTTTGATTTTATTTTTTTCTGATCTGCTAAAATATACCCAAGCTTAATCAGATGGTGTTAAGCACAGTGATCGGTGTGGAAGTCATTGCTGATGGAAGAAAGTGTTCAAAAAGAAGCAACAGGAAGCACAGAGATGCTATTGGTTGTTTAGCAGGAAACAGTCAGTTGTAGAACATGTCAAACCATGTCAGCGGTTCACCAAAAATCAGAGAGCGCAAGAAGGCCGAATAAGAATACAGCAAAACTGCTTTAACTTTTTTTTTTGCTTCCATCTGCCATGGAACATGTTGAATCTATAAATTATTGAAGCCTTTCAGAATTCTGAAGATCCTACATTGTCTAGATGCAGACCGTTATGCTACCTGTGCTCATTTCTACTAACATGCTAAAGGCAATTTAAACCTCAACTCAATAATACCGTTTTAAAATTATTAGTAAAGCCCTGTTGTACAAACACAATGTGGTATCACCTCTCTTACTAAACAAAATTACTATTACCCCTCATGGCAGGAAAGCTAGTGGGCCGGGGGGAAGTGTTTGAAAGCTTTCCTTTATTTTAGTACTTAAAAGACAATCTGAATCAGCGGACAAAAGCTTTTGAAAAACCACCAATTGGAAATTGATTATTCTCGGTGCATCTCTAAAGGTAACTTAGTCGAGATTTCACACGAGATGTCTTTAAGTTCCAGAGTGAATGAGGGCAAGGCTTTCAGACTCCCCAAGGTAAATGCAGTTGCGCATTGAATAACCTCTGATACCAAATTGTTTTCTCCCTGTTCAACACCTTCTCCCATGTAGTCTGACAATCTTAAAGCCTTTACCACATGCAGACAACACAAGCATTAGTGAAAAACTTAAACCTGCGGTGGAGATTTTGCAAGATTTCAAATGCAGAATTGTCATTTTAATGTTTTGTTTTTTTTGTCCATACATTTAGTCGATGCCTTTTCTAGAAAAAAAGCACCTGCATCCAGCATTAGAAGTACCATTAGGCTTGAAAAATGCATAATGACAAAATGCAGCCTTACAACTTTAAAGCTAATTCTCAGCCCCAGCTATTGAAAGCATCCTAGTGACTGACAAAATCTGGACATCTTTTGCTTTTCAGTTTTACAGTTTGTCCTTGGCTTAGTACTTTGGTTAGCTTAAGGATTTTTGACACATAATAATGTCATTTGTTGTCCATGTTTATACATCAGACTTTAATATCGTTATTTTAAATGCAAAGTTTCACTATCCAAAATCTTAAGATGCAATTTGATGATGCCTAAAGTAGTAAAAGACATTTCAACATCTAGAAAACTGATAGGCAAAAGATGTGCAAAAGTAGTCAGCCTGCAGAGATGAAAAACCAATTGTAGCAAACATTCATTTCTGTAATGTACAATCCAGTTGATAATGCAACACATTTTCAATTCAAAGAGGAACCTTATTTTTCCCCACTTGCTCAACTTTACTGTGGATAATTAAGAAACTTCTATTCTATGTTCACAGCCAGACAGCGTACATCCATCACAACTGCCAAATGTCTGCTCTTCATTGTTTCCAACTAAGCTTACTTTGCTTTTCACCTCAGCCACATTTTTGCAATAGATTAAGTATTACTAAATCCAGAACCTTCTGAACACCAGAAAAATAAAACCTCACAGAAAAGTGGAATAGACAAAACACGGTCACTTAAACATAAATCAGGAGCTACCAGAACCAGTCGTCTCAAACTGTGGTTGTCTGTAAACCTTGTGTAAAAATCTTAACTGAACACAAAAGTGCAAACTGCTACCACTGCCCTGTCTGTGTCCTCAGTAGTGCTTCTCCTGTAGGTAATCTTTCATCTTGTTGGGTAAGGGCAGTTTCTGGATGAGGTCTATCCTTGTGTATTGCCTAATGACAAAGCGGCAAAGATACTGCAGGGACCGCACTTGCATAAACCGAGATACTGGGTTGGTTAGTCTGACGGGGTAGGTTGCAGACCCTGGAAGGCGAGACCTGGAATAACAAAAGGCTCCGTTTTCTGAGTCTCTGATGGAGTGTTCAATTAAATCAACGATTGATGTGTGACCCTCGACATCAGGCTGCTCGTAGAAGCTGAAGCGTCCGTTGGAGTGTTCGATGCGTGTGTGAAGGGTTTTGCTCTGCGATCGGAAGCTCAGGCTAAGCAGGTACCTGTCGTCTGAGCTGTCTCTGACCAGGAACGAACCATCGGCCAAGTTGATCAGCTTCTCCTCCGCCTCCCACCGTGTGATTGGACCCCAGTACCAGCCCTGCCTTGCAAGCTTCTTAAGCTCCTCGGTCAGACTGGTCACGACCATCGGTCCGCTGCTCTGGACTGAATCGTACACTCGACTGACTCCAGGAGCTGAATTTGGGTCAAAGTTGAGGTGGTGTCTTACCCTCTCAGCTACCTGACTGTCTGTAGAGCTGAAGCTGGAAAAAGTCCTAGGGATGTGTCCATTACTTGTCATGGGTGGCAGAAGGGGGCTAAGGGGAGGTGGGATTTCCACCCGAGAGCTTTGGAGCACCATACCAGCAGAACCTAAAAGAATACTATTAACTGAGGTTTCCATAAAGAGGTCCGCAGGCATCCCATTAACCAGTTCATGCTCCTCCTGTCCCTGCTCCGTGTGGAGGGACCTGCTGTCTGCCTCCGTCACTACCTCCATGGGAGTAGAACTATCTAGGCAAAAGGAGTGGGACCCTTCTGGATACATTCCATCATCTGAAGGCATTGTGTACTGGATGTAGTCCTGGGGCGTCAACCCCAGCACAGGCACATCATTTTCGTCGATGTTTAGATGCAGCTCACCGTTTTGTGGTTGTTGGAGATACTTTATGGACTCTGCTTGGTCCTGAAAGAGCCCTTCCATCTGGAAATTATGAAATTCTTTATGAACACCATTTAAGGTGGGACTCGGGCAAGGAGAGTGGACCATGGCTTTAACCTTTACCTCCATCTTGATGCATGCCTCGTCAGAGTTGACCGGTCGCAGAGGCCACGGCGAGGGGCTGTAATGGTGACTCCGCAAGGATGCGGTTCTGAGAGGTCTCTGGGCTTTTACTTCATTGCTGATGGGCACAGAAGATGACGAAAAGTTGTCATCGTCATCTGCCGAACACAAAGCTGAAGAGCCACCTTTTGCTTTTGCCTTTTGTTTGGCAGACAGCCTCCTCTTTAATGAGCCCATTAGGCCCTCACTCTTCGATCGACTTTTATTTTGGCCTCCTTTCTCGTCCTCACAACCAAGATCACCCCCCGAAAGGTCTTTGGTGTAGCAGCCTCCAAAAAGTGATTCCTCCTTAGAAAACTCTGTTGTCACTGAAGGCTGCTGGAGCATGACAAAGTCACCCTCCTCTTTGCCCTTTATGTTGAGGGACTTGCGGATCGTCTTAAGGCTTATCTTCTTCATTCTGACAGGCCCTCCAATGTGGGGGCATGGGACGGCTCTCCTGATATCCTGATGAAAGCACTATCCACAATGTCCTTCCATCAGGCCACATGAAACAAGTCATCCATACAGTGGATCCAAAAATCCCTGAAGACAGAAATAGACACATTTTAGTCGGCTTAATAATAATAGATTCTAAAATAATACATTTTCTGGTTAATTTTTTTTTTTGTTTTATAATTAATAAAAGAAATACCATTTCAAAGTTTACAAAAAACAAGATTGGAGCACTCGCATGATTTCCCTAAGGTGTCAGAGATACTTTGCCATTTAAGATAAGGTTACTTTCAAAATCAAGTGATATAATGCTTTAGAATATTTCTATCCATATCATGTTTAAGCAATTAAGTCTATGTAGTTGAGATAAAGATAAAGATTTTTTCCCCCAACTGTTATTGTAAAGGGTACATTCACTATTAAGCGGTTAGATTTGATGCAGCACAGATCAGATGACCTCACAAAAAACAACGCTGGATCACAAATAAATTAGAGAAGACTAGATGATAAATAGTCAACATTGTAAGTATTATAATGACAAAGAGTAAAGGGAGAAAAATATCGTATTTCACTCTAGTCACACTGTGTGGTTTCTATCATTACACAACCTTACTGTCTGGTATTTTTAAATACTGTCTCTCAGTGGGGAAATTCAGATGTATCACCAGCAAAATTACAGGGATGTCAAAATATGTTGATTTACACAAAATTAAAAAAAAAACAAAGACAAAACTTAATTATTGAAATTATTACAATATTAAAAGGTTTTCAGTAGGGATGCACCAATTGCAATTTTCTGGCCAAACTCCAATCTTAAAAAAAGATGTACCTGTTGATTCTATTTTGGCTAATTCAGATTCTCTTTTTCTATAACAGAGTGTCAGAAGGAGTGGCGATAAGACTTAAAAATACAATTATAATTTTTTTTCATATTAAATACATTTATGAAAAATTTTCCCTCTTGCTTTATTTTCTTAAAAAAAATTACAAATGAATCAGAAAATGGAAAAAAAAATAAATAATGTATTTCAAAATTCAAAATCATTCAAAATCAAATAAATAGAAGCTGTAAATTGATTTACTAGACGAGCGTGATTTATGCTCGTCTAGTAAATCACTAGACGAGCGTAGTGATTTACAGCTAGTTTGCCACATAGGCTGGCAAACTAGCCAGCCCACCTAGGTACTCCTAATGTACCCAGGAGTACATTAGTGAAAAAAACAAATCCAGATTTTCCAAAAAAATAAATATTCAACAATACAAAATGATTAATGGATGAAATGGATTTATTGCCCAGCCCTACTGTCAGATGTTACAAGATCACAATTCACCTTCAATGATCTTATTTTATTGAAAAACCATGAACAAAACCCTTGATACAATGCATGAGGTAGTACTCTAAAATATAAATGAAAAGCTTAGAGAATTGTTGCCCAAACCACTAAATTATCTAAACATTCATTTTTTACAGAAAAAATGAGGGAACAGAGCTGACTTTCAGACCTTTGCAGAGGTAGATAAAATTTGTGAACAAAATGCAAGCATCGACCGATCACTCAAAATTAAGGAAATTGGGGCGATCGAAGCATGACTGCAATCCCAGGATTTTGATTTTTTACCCTGCCTTCATTGACATTCTATTATTAAAAACGTGATATCAACCTATAAAAACAGGACATTTTATCTTAAAATCAAAGTTTGACTGCAAAATAGAAGGTGGAGGTCGCAATTTATCATGTGTTAAAATAAGGAGGCAGCATCCTTATAATAAAATGTTATATATTTTAAAAGACAGAAAATGTGTGGATCTAGTTAGAGAAGATTTGTTTGCAGAAACAATCACAGAAACTGCCCAATTATGTACACAAAATAAAATCTGCTTTAGCCTTTCTGAAAGCATATTTGGCACATTTTCTACAATACCACATAAAAGTCAACTCTATATACAAACTACTGAAAGAGTTAAAGATGAAAAGAACAGCTTATTCACAGGGAGTGGAAAAGACTAACCAACTGCAAATGCACAAAGCCACAAAACAAGCATTTATGGTAAGAGCTGCTAAAACCCTCACACATTACCTATTTGAACAGTAATGGAAAAACTTAGATGGAGCTTAGATTGAGTAATTAAGCCAGAGAGTTAAAAAAAATCCTACTGTGGCACTTTTGCTGGAAGAATTGGCATAAATCCCCCAGAAATAGAAACAACTACACCACAACTAGTAACTGTTACCTTCAGTTGTTACAAAAATGCTGGGTATATCAAACATGACTTAAAAGAAATGTGATGCCTTGATATTGACCTATATCACTTTAAGAAGCCCCTACTCTTTTTAACACTCAGCAAGTCATCAGAACGATGCTCCTTTATGATGCCATTTACAACTGTTCTTAGGAGCATTTGACTGAGAAGTTGTTTGTATGAGCTCAACAGACCAGCACTTCCACCAGGTGTTTAGACACCCCAAAATGGCTGCCACAGGACATCCAAGGACTCCTCAAACAAGCATGAAAGAATCAAAGCAAACACTCCAGGTATGTTTTTTTTATGAGGTAATAAAATTATATAGAGCTCAAAAACATAATTTTACAAAAACACCCCTGTCCCATGCTTTAAACGTGTAAAAATGTCTATGGAAGATGAGTAAAACATTTCCTTTCACTGAATACTCTTCAAATGATTAGGTATGTTAATGCAACAGGCTGGCCTTACTTAGAAAATGGTTTTACCAATTGACCTAATAAATTGAACAGCATTGCACAAATCTATATGTTTGGATTGTCCTACTTTTGTGTTTATGGATAGGATTAGTTTGTTTTGACATAAATATATATATAATTCCATTTGCCATATTATGTAGTGTCTACAATATTTAACAACTCAAAATTCATTATATATAAAACATTCTCCAAAATGCCAATTGCTGTATTATTTAGTATTAGTATATATATAATTTTGGGAAATTCTGTTGAAAATTGTTCTAGGTTCTGATAACATGCCAATTGCTGTATGGGTGGTTGTGCTGCTGATATTTACCCTCAGTCTCCACCCCATCTACATATATTTACCTTGCATCATGCTAACATGGCTCGACAGTAAAACATTTCAGTCTTTCAGAAAGTATTTCCCAAATCATGTGAAAGTTACGGTTATATGGTTTTTCAACATTCACAATCGTTTTTGTAAAACAGGACCACGTGAAGCTCTGAAACAGAGCTGTTTGATAATCAAAACAGCTGCAATTTGATTACTCACCATTATCTGCAGGAAAATGGTGAGTCAGTTGGGTCAAATTCCACTTCCACCTTTCATTTACTGTTGAAATGAGCAAAAACAAGTTGATATGCAAAGGTCTGCCGATATAAATCACAAATAATAGGCACTATAAGAAAACATAGCACCTAAAGATATGCAAAAGTCATAACGCCTTGTGCTAAACACTAAAATTAGCCAGGTATGCCCTGACCTGGAAAGGCCTAAAGACACAAGAGCATGCTTGGAGGCTAGCTACGTTTGTTAGCATTCTACTTACATGCTTTAAGTGTGACTACTCCACATCCCTTCAGTTGCTTTTTAATTTACAGATATTATATTTCTCCTAAAAATATCCAATAGAGACGCCCATTATGTCATTAATGTTAAGACTGCGTGGAAGCCAACACGAAACTGCTGTTAGCAGACCTGTGAAAAGTATTTTTTATACGTTTAAACTTGTCTAAGGAAGAATACAACATTGTCTCTTACCTTGTCGCTCCCAGCTTTATTTTTGTCGTAAGCAGTGTATTAATGTTTAGTTATCTGTCAGTGAAAACACATTGGGAAAAGATATGGTCCTTAGCGATTGTTGGCTAACGTTAGCGTAGCTACTGCTACCTTACTACCTAAGTCAGTTAGCTTTGTTAGCGTTTTATGTCGTAAACATCACCGCCACCGTCCCTTTAGTTCACTTCTGCGGCAAAACAAAGCACAAAAACACAAACATGGACGGACTTTGTAATTTTCTTTACACACGGGTACTATTGGCGGCTAACAACGGCATAACTGATGGTACATCTTTTAACCCAGGTCAGCTAACTCTTTGTAGCTCACGGCCTCTTCCTTTCTTCCTTTGTTGCCTGTTGAATTGTGGGAGCTGAGTCGGTGTGTGTTCACATGCAGCGAATCAAAAGGCAGCAATCACCACATCCTGCAGGCAGGCGCAGTGGAAACATCACTCCCATAATAATAATAATAATAATAATAATAATTTGATTTGTATTCTTTTAGTTGGGTTCAAGATAAAATTCTCATTTGGGCTATCTTTATTCATGATGTGTCAGTAAAAAAAAACAAAAAAACAATCAGCATCAACCAGTGGCAAATAATAACCTTTTCTGTAATATGTTTTTAAATTACAGTGTTATAAATATTCTCAGACTAGTTACCACTCGAAATCAATTAACAATCTAGTTAATGAGTTTAAAGTCATTTTTGGTGTAAAAGTATGAAACTGTATGTACTTATGTGGTTCTAGATATAAAAACATTTGAGGGCCAGCAATCCGCTTGGACAATAAACAGAGGATGTGACTTATGGGTTCATTTTTCTAACACCTACAGCGCAGCCTTCATTAATATTCCCAGTCGACTCAATCAAACCTTGAGACGTGATTGAAACAATTCACTTGACATAATTAGGTGACATGTTTGGGTCATTAAGTGACAATTAGTCAAAGACTGAATCAAAGGGATTGCATGCCCAGTCAGTCGTGGGATTTTGGCAGCCACGTATGCAGCCTGAATAGCCCTGTTGTTTGTTCTGACTACATCATATCAACCTAATACCTCAACATATGTTTTGAAATAAATAGGGGTTTAGATGAGAGGTGAAACCTCTCCAAGTATATGGAATTTCCTACAAACACAAAAGGTCTCTGCAATGTTTCATTATGACATCCATTTATGACTTTCTAAAATATTGATGTAAATTCATTTAGTTTAAAGTACTTACCAGACTTTAACAAGTAAAACTATCACTATTTCACCATATCTCCACTAAAATAAAGAAAAATGGTTTAAAAAAATGAAAAAGTAGCCATCAAAGACAATACTCAAGTAATAGTCAAACATTATTCTGCAAAAAAGATAACTTAAGTAGCTGAAAATTACATCTGATTCAATATTTTACAGCGATATCATCAGACCAAAAATATAAAGTTATTTGGAAATTCTGATATTTCTACAATGATAACACTACAATGAAAATAAATAATAACATTTCACACTAGTTATTTTATTATATTTTAAAATATTCCACTATGGAATACATTATTGTTTTTGGCTAAAAAAATGTTTTATAGTTTGTTGCTTATGCAGCATTGGTTGATAATTTGAGTTTAAGAACCTAAGAGAGCTAAACTATTTACAAATCAGTGTAAAGGGGTTTAACAAGTGAATTTGCCTGCTAAAAACTAACATTGACTGTTGGAAGATTTAATATGCACAACCATAAGGACATCTATTTTTCATTTACACTGTAATTATTTGAGACTTGTAGAATAAGTTCTTTACTTTATTGTGTTCCTTAATGAGAAACCAAAGGAGGCAAGCGGTCTGCCCTATATGTCTATTGTCATTCACAAAGCATGGATAAACTTGATTTGATCAAATTTTATTTTAATCTTGGAATAAATCCCATTGATGTCTACCAACCCCGTGTGGTTAAGCACAGTATCATCATTAGCTGAAGACACTTGATTTGTCTGTCTAAAATGCACAGCTTGAAACGCAAACAATGTTCAGACATTGAGCAAGCTGCTCTTCATGATGGTTTGATTTCATCTTAAAAGTGTCTGCCAATCAGTTCTGATGTTTTGGCCACAGCTTGATAACTCAATTCCCGTGTCAGAGTGTTTTTCCCACTGATGTCACCAGGGGAGCTCCGTACAAAGACAAACACAAGCACAGCATGGAGTGGAGTGGAGAAAGAAGTATGGGATGAAAGCTTCCCAAAAAATAATTTAAGCAACAAGTGTTTATCCGTTGAAACTGAGACCTCTCTATGTTCCGAATCCTCTCAAATCAGACTGTTAATGGATACAAACTAAGACAGGGTTTTCATCACTTGCCTACAAAAAAGGGAAACAAATTTATTAGTGGTGATTGACAGTTCTGTATGTATGCCTCAGGGGCGGTTAGCTAGAACCTTTGTTACATGAATTTGTTTCAAATATTTTTATTAAATAAATGTATTTTATTTTCTATCATAGTGTTTATAGATTCGATTAAAATGAATAACCGTTAACTACTATACTATATGATGTCATCTTACACAAATATATTTTATTCTGATTCCCTCTGATAGACCAACATGAAGTGGTCTCTCAGTGTTGTGAATATCTTTGTGGATTCTTTGTGAAATCAAGAAAATTACAGACACCCCCAAGCATCCTCTTTCCGAGAACACTATATAATAAGAATCTTCAGTCAGAGGCTTCTTCAGATTCACTGTAATATTGACTGCTACATTTATTTTCCCTCTTGGCTTAATAAAATATATTTTAATTTAATTTTAATTGAATTGAATAAAAGTGATACATGGCTTGCAATATCCTTTACAACTAACTGTTTAGATAAAAATATTGATCTGCCAAAATCAATCAATCAAAGCAAACCTAAATACAAATGAGAATTTGTAGCACATCTTCAAAATGTATATTCACAGATATTATCCAAGATTGAGCTGTTTTGTGGAGAAGAATGGGTATAAATTTCAGTTTTTGCCCCAATGGACAAGGCTCAAGATAATTTTTCATGGATTCATCTGGCTTTTTCTTCTTAGAGACTGGTTTTAAAATTTGACTTTTTGCAATAATACAATTTTATGTGAAAACAAAGTATGAAACAAACTCCCCCTAAAATCAGCTTCTTCTTTTTGAATCATACTAGATCTACAATGCAATAATGATTCCAAATATGTGTTGATTTTTTGTAAACTGAAGTGTGGAGTCTATGCTGAGGCAACAAAAATGTCAAAAAACACATCGGTTTAGGCTATATTAAGTGGTGTCGATTTTATTTCATCGCTTATTGAATGCTCCTAGGTGATCTTAAAGATTTCATTTTGCAGTCTTATTTCTCTACAGCCTGCAGCCTTTATTCAGGAAGGTCTCTAAAATTTGCATTCGCAAAACCTCAAGATGGCTCTCTAACGATCTGCAAGTGTTACACACAACGGCAAAACTTGAACTCTGAAATGAAACATTGGTTTCCTAATTAGTGTCACCATTGTTTTAGAAGTGGAATGTGTTTACCGCTGCCGGGCTAATTTGGTCCATATACCGAACATTACATTGTTTTTTCCACGCTGTCAAGTGCATGGCAGTCCTTCCCCAACCTGCTTAGTAGCTGCGCACAGACAGGTTCCATGCAAAGACTCTAATTACCAGGCCCTATTAGGGTTGATCAAGCTGCCTCCTCTTGATGTGTCGGTGCAGCAAGGGTGGGCTTGTCGAGGGGGGGAGGAAGGAGGGGCTGCAGCTATTAGATATAGAACCAAGGACACTGAGAAGTACAGAATGCAGTGTTTGAACAAGCTAAATTAGACCTGACAAACAAACTTTAGTGTGGTTGATATTTTGTTAGTGGAGCGTAAAAAGGAAGTAAATATGCAGCTGTGGGAATAACCGAGCCTTTCTTATCATGACAGGGTAAACAGATCAAACTGTTTCTAATATCTGGACTGCTTAAAGTTTTTATTAAAAAGAACTGTTTGTCTGAAAAGGGATTTATGACAGCATATGAGGGCCTAAAAATGCCTTTTTTCACCCCAAAATTGACTGAATATTCTGAATAGCAAGTCAAGATGAGCAGCGTACACAAAGATTGGGCCACACCGTTTAATGAGATACCGCTCCATGTGAGGAAGCTCCTAGTGTTTCATCTTAATTTTAAATGAACGCTGCATCAGCCATAAATTATTTGCACAATATGTCTGCGCTTGCTTCTGCTTGGCTGAGGCCTTTGACTCGACTACTTTGCTGGTGGGAGGTTTGTCAGAGTGGAGCTGTTGTTGGGGGATGTGGACCTGTACACCTATCTTCATTTCCTCAGCACTCCTAGCAAAGTGTTAAGACTGGGCAGTGCAGGCATGTCAAGTATATAGCTTTCTTTCAAAACAGACGTTTGTAAAATGACTCTGTGGATGTACTGTATTATGTATGACACAAGTTGCTGAACAGGTAGTCACACGTTTCATTTTTACATCATTCTCTTTGGGAGATGTTGTTTTATTACAATGTAGAGTGTTAAGATCTGAATGGCTGAAAACATTTTATAGTAAAAAGACTTTTGCAATGATTATCAAATTTTAGCTCCTTGAAGATATTCTTACACCAATAAAATAAATGAATAAAATTGATGTCAGAAGGTGCATACCTTTTATTTGTGCATAGATTTTTAACTACTATTTCTTGAACAGAAATCATAATATTTAAAAGTTGAAAGACATTTAAAGAATTGTTAAATTCCAGTAATTTTTTAAATTGGGCTTAAAGAAATAAAATTGTTAAATTATAACTAATTAATAGTTATAATTAGTTATAGCTATTAATTAGTTAATAGATTTATTCTTTCATTTGGTTTGTGCTCCTACTTAAAAAAGCATAGATTGTTTGATGTCTATACCTAAGAAGCTCCTATAAGTTTCTTAGGAGTCTGGCAGTGGTATACACTGTGAACAGGTTGCCAGTCCATCAGAAGGCAGGGCAGAGAATTAAAAAACTAACAGCCAAGCTAGTAACTTTGACTATAGCACCAGTACTGTTGCTAAACTAGTCAAAGTTGGATACAAGCCTACATTGTTGTACTTCAATACAGAAACTGCCTTAGCTGCTGTGAGCAAGCTAAAGCTAAATGTAAACTTTTTAAAATAATTCCCTGAAGGTGGCTTGTGAACATATTACAAAAAGTTAAAAAACGCCATTCATTCGCAACAACCATAAAGATTAAGCCCTTTTCGTTAGTAACTTTGCCTTTAGTATTAGTGCTATCACTAAAGTAGTTAGCAAAAAAAACTTTTTTTTTTTTTTTGCTCCAACACAGAAACTATTGCCTACATGTCTTAAAAATTCTTAACTTTTATTATGCTGGCATATTTGTGTTGAAAATAACCCCTGTCAACTTTCCAAAATTATTTCTTTCTCCTGGGCACTATACACAACCAATGGAAATTGATGTTTTTTTGTATGTTTTTTTTTTATTTATTACCAAAAATTAATGTGCTAATACTGTTAGGATCATTACTGAATATTAAATTGAAAAATTGTAATGACTAACATTTAATGGGTGTAATGACTCTTTACATGGTATTCCTCATTTTTAATACTTCTTCGAAAAGAATAGCAGAGAGAAGACTAACAATTAAGAATTATTTATCTTTCTTTGACAAGGACAGTATGACCCAAAGATTTAGAATATGAAAGAGAAAATGAAGGTTTTTTTTTTTCTGAACTAATCTCTGCTAATTTTTATATTGCTTCTTTAGCATCTGTCTCCTGGAGATTCTTTTTGATTTTTCTCTGTCCTTGTAATTATTTACATTAAAAAAAAAAAAACAGTTAATAAAAATAGTGGATTCTGAGTTTATTTAATTTCTTTTTGATTCATCCCAATAAGATGATTTTTTTCAGCTTGCTTCCACATGTATTTCATGTATCCTAACTAAGATCTATAAAGGGTCTCCATGTTGAGCATGAAGACTAAATCATTTGATTGAGAAAATGTTTTATAAAGAAGCTCTGAACACTCTGAATCACCAAAAACGATTCAGTCAGATCCATTCAGTTAACTCTAATATATTTTAATGTATTTAAAAAAGGAAAAAAAAACAAAAAAAACTCATGAAACCTCAGAAGCACTCACCCAACAAAAGATCCCAGAGGAGACCAACAAAGACACAAACATTTTAACTGTTTCACAAGAAACAAAGAAATTACGATCTTACAGTTAGAGTAAACAGAGGAAGTTTTCAAAGGATGACATAGTGTACATGTACAAACAGAATAATATTGGTGGTAAAGAAAATTTAAGAAAGAAAGACCCAAAAATGTTCCATTATGTAAAACAATTTTGTTTAAAACATCAAAAACTAGCTTTTGCCATGAATTGTCACTTCAGTGAGAATCTGAAATTTTACATCTTTAAGAGACGGCAGTATTATTTGTTTTTAATCTTTCCATCACTTTCCTTCATTCAAAGATAGGGATAAATAATAGTTCACCTGAAAACAGAAACTTAACAAAAATTATGAGGATAGAAAAAAAAAAAACAATCTCAAAAGTAGCATAGCTCTTTGTTAGTCCTTGATGAAAGCATACCCAGAATTTTCTCTGAGTTATTACATATATAATCTTTGCCTGCAGGCTATATGCTCATTAGAGTCTACCATTATGTTAGGAGTTGAGGAAACCCATTATGTATATGACCAAAGGAAGGTTGCTGTACTTGAACATTTTAGAACCAATGTTGAAATAATAATAATAATAATAATAATAATAATAATAATAATAATAATAATAATAATAATAATAATAATAATAATGTTTATTTCATTTCATGCTGTTGGTGTTCCCTGTACCATGCATCTTACATGGCAGAACCATTGCCTGTCCTCCGTATCCTGTTGGACTCTATTGTAACGTAATAAAAAGACGTAAAAATATGTTATTCTCAGGGAAAGGAGAAATACTATAAATTCCATAAGTGCAAGTCAGTGAGACAAGTCCAGAAAGTGTATTTCAGAGTACACACTTCAGTCAAAACAATGACAAAGATTTATAGGAAAAAAAAAATACAGTTTGAAAGGGCTTTTCTGTGTGAAAACAAATCTCCTTAAGTATTTCTGTCAACTGCTGGTAAAAAACTCATGTGACTTTGATCATTCAGCATACTACTGAATATGGTGTGCTGGAAATAAATTGAAAATAGCTCATTTGATTTTGGCAAATGGCAAAAACATATGCTTAAATCACTAGAAAACATTTTGTAGTTTTCGCCCTCTCAAACTCTCAAAGCATCACTGTCTTAATATGTTTGTACAACATTCACTGCCAGACTCAAATTAATTATAGAGCCTAAATCCCAATGGAATTCTTTAAAAGTGTGATTACATTATAATGATATCAAATCTTTTGCTAAGTGTATTAATTATCACCCTACTGACTGAACTTATCAGTGTCACGTTTCAAGTGTGAGGTATCATGCAGAAACAGAAAACAGAACTATTAAAACCATAGCTGCTTTTAACATGTAATAAAGTTTTCATGAATCTTTCAAAAACTTTTAATATCAATTATGCATTTAACGACTCCCTAAAATGTTTAAATAATTATGGATACATTTATTTACTTATAGGTAAATAAACGTAAACTAAAATAAACTAGAAAATAAACTGTATAAATTTCCAATGTTGTTAAAATGTATTGACTTAATTAGAAATGTTTGAAGTATTTGTGACATACACTGAGGACTCCATATCTAGCCTTCTGAAAAACAAAAAGATAGACGTGATCATTTACTAGAAAATAACAGTCTGCTACCTATGTAAGAATATTTACCTATGCATAATTTCTACATTTTTGTCAATGTTCAATTTTATGTTTTCACTTAAAAAAATATATTTATGTGTTGGCGGTAAGTAAATTTTTCCTTCTGAAATTCTGAAAATAATACATTTCCTACATTTCAGGTGTACCTGAATGCGCCTTAGTTCTGACTTGTACAGGAAGCGCGGTGACGCTGGCGCGGTTGTTGAAAACAAACCGGGGAAGTTGTTGTTGACATGTCGCTTGAAGATAGTCAGAGTTCAGACACGCAAACCTCTTCAGAGCTTCTAACACACGGTTTTTGAACGGAAAGCCGTGAGACATCATAAAGCTAAACATGGAGTTATCTCCGCTTATAAAGAAAATGGGTAAGCCGAACCGCTAGCTGAGTTTTGCTCAACTTATCGCTAACACAACCCTAGCGATGAAACCGTTAGCATTTCAGCTAATTTCCCGTAACTTTACGTGCATAACTTTTGCTTAAACTCCTTTCCGACTGTCTGTTTTGAACTCACTTGATTGCTTTCCTTAAATCTCAGGTCACTCTTTAGTGGAAATTAGAGTTCGAGCGTTGAAGAGCATCTTAAGTAAGCTGGACCATTCCCTCATCACTGTGCCTGACATTGTTCAAGAAAAGATGCTGTTTGTGTATCTGCTTGAGTGGTTCAATTTCCCGGAGGTTCCAATGAAGGAGGAAGTCCTTGGGCTGCTTTTAACATTAGCAAAGGTACATAATGCAGTATGTTTCCAATTTAGAAAACGCTATGTGAGACTTTGGCTGAAGAAAAACATCGCTATATTTTAAAGATAACTAGTTTGTCATTTTTTAACTAAATATAGTAGCTGGACTGAATAGTATTTAATTAACACTTTCCTGCAAGTCTTTAGTGCACTCTATAGAATATCTTTAATTGTCAATCCTATTCTTGTTTCCTGTGTTCCAATATCCAGCTGGAAATGCTCCATAAGCTTACTCAGAACATAAGTAGAATTTATCTAACATAAAAGCTACTGATTAAAGCTGTACAGTCAGCATATTATATTTTATTGTCAATTTCTTCTCACTGAACCACAGTAGTTAACAACAAAACTCATCAGTTATTCAGCCAGACACTGTAATTGATCATTTTCACCTAATTTAACTGATTAGTGATTTACAGGTCAAACACTGAAACATAAACATTTTATATCCTAACATTCAAGTGCATAAAAAACAAACAGACAAACAAAAAAAAAAATCCTATCATTTTCAGCCAGTCAACAGCAACAACAAAAAACATACATTTGTTGTTTTACTCACAGAAGAAAGAAAAAAATCTGATATAATTGGCGCATATTTTGATGTTGAGCTGTTTCAAATGGCATGCATATTTTGCATTCCACTAATATATTCTTGAATAGATTTCATTGCCCTGGATGCTCACACTTGACGTATATTTGTAATGATAGAGTAATTATTTGGAAGAGTGGTTTTGTTTATGAAAGTAGTTTTAGTAAACAAACTTTACACATAGCACATGCATATCCTATCTGACAGGTTAACCCTATTGCAAAAACAAACAAAACATATCTAGATTTTAATTGTAAATGCGAATCGGTTTATTAAACAAACATTTTTTGACCTAAAAGGCCATATTATAGATGCTGTAAAATGCATTTGTACACATTTAGTGTACATAGTCCACCACCAACACAGCCTTGTGTTCTTCACTTTTAAAACCACAAGATTGCATCATTTATACATTTGAGTCAAATTTATAAAAACTTCAACTATTGGAAGATAAAAAATGAATTGTATTTTTTGTGTTTAATTCAGGTCTGTTCATAAAATTCAAAATAAACAAATATCTATCTTCCGAGTTTTCCAGTGATTGCCTCGAATACAAATGAATCAAAAACTTTAGAGTATCAGACTGGTTCATTTTTATTTATTTTCTCATTTTGTGAGTGTTTATTTTGTTTGTTTTTTATGTTCAAAGCATCCTAGTTCAGCGCAGATGCTGAGGGATGTCGGGGCGGTGGACTTTCTCTCTCAGCTTTCTCCTACAATCGAGCCCAGACTGCGAGCTGTCATCGATGGAACCCTGGACCAGCTGTTCCAGCTTCCTGAGCTAGTCCCCAGTCATTCAGCTGTCTACTGTCATGGACCATGCAGCACAACTACAACAGGTGTCACAAGCTGAACCAAACATTTCTTTTACCTGCAAATGATTTTTATTTCACTGTGCTAAATTGCAGCTGGCAAGTTGTCTTTTTACCTCCTCTGTTTAGCAGAAAATAGATGTTCTGTATCTAAGATGTGCAGTAACAAATGTCCTGTCTCCTATGCAGCCCCAACACTTGTTCCAGTTGACGATAATGTGCCTAAAATGGGTTATTTCCACAAGAGTATGCACTACAATACAAATGTACCACCTCAGAAGATGGCAGGTAATCTTTACCTGCCATTTCAGCGTTGTTTTTTCTAAAGGTGTATCCTGCTTTTAATGTAAAGTTTGATTTGTATTTTTATTTTTTCCCTCCTTTTATGCATGCAGTGCGTGAATCTGTGAGATGTCTGAAATTTTCTGTATTTCCATGGCTGACTTTAACAAACACGGACCGACACATACTTTCTTCCAATGAGAGGTAAGACATAACACAGCTTTTATTTTTCTTGTTATCTATTCAGCTCCTGGCACATTTCAGTTTTTAAGTTCCAGAAACTTTTGAATTTATGCCCAGCTCTGCTAACAGGATCACACTTATTTTCTGCTGTTCTTTTTTTATTTCAATTACTTGGTTATATAATGTTCATATTCAAAGTTTTTTTTGCGTATATTAAATATATCCACACTCATTAACTTGATGCAGCTCTCTGGGGAGCAGCAATCCTAACATGGTGAGGACAACCTGTGAACTTCTGTGTGACGTCATTCTGCAGGACTTTCCAGCAGAAATCTTCCTGCAAAGGCCTGGAATCGTTAAGGTAGTTTGCATTATCATGTCTAAACAATTGTGTTAGTTGAACATACAATGCTGGAATGCATGTAATAAAACTAAGTGCCATCAAATGCTTTGTTGTATTTAATTAAATCTCAACATAAATACAGTGTTGCTGCACCGTATGTATTGTTACACCTGGAAAATAACTTTACAAATCAAGAGTAAAGAAGGTCATCATCTAAAAATGAAATGTCTGTGTTCAGTATTCCAATTAAAACATGAACAATTGCTAAACAAAATAATAAAAAAAGAACTTAAAATCAATGTAAAGTTGAATAAAGTTAATACAAAATGTATTAAGAAATATGTATGGAGTTTTTAAAGAAATATATTGATATTTACAGCTTTTTAAAATCTGCATTAAGAGTCTAAATAATCATCTACACACCATTTCTTCGAAGCTTGGTGATGGCAGCATCATGCAGTGGGAATGCTTTTCTTGAGCAGGGTCAGATGATGAAGATAAAATTAAGGTCATGTATATAAAAAGTAGTTGGGTGTATAGTAAAAAATGTAAATAGACTTTATGTATTTAATATTGTTAGTCTAGAATTTTGCATCACTTTTAAATGCTTTGAGAATATTCTTTACTTAAACCGAAAGCGACATTTAGACATACTGGAGAAGAAATGCAAGACTTATTTTTTTTCTGCAGTTGCTAGAATGACCTAATTTCTGTTAGATTTATGTGATTGTTGCTTCACTGTAAAAAAAAAAAAAAAAAAAATCAAACCAAAAAACAGCTTTCTTTTGGAAAACATCAGCTTTGGATGCCGTGTCCTCGATCCTGTTGGAGCCTGTGGGGTTGCAGTTCTCTCAAGGTTTTTTTTTTCTTGTGGGTAGAAGATTGCTGTGAGGATACATATTGGCTACCATGTACGTCATGGAAGGTGTGAAGGTCAGTGCTGCTCGGGCGTTCTGTTGTCTTGCTTCTACCAAGAAATAGTTATTCACACTTTGAATAGGCACTGACCTTTTGGACTCAATGCTGTGGAGACGTGTCAACAACGGATGCCGACATTCTTAAGTCTTCATTCTGTGACAAGTTCAGACATTCCTCATTTACAGATGCCTCTTCATTTATCTGTTATGTTGAGAAGTATAGATTGTAGCTTGATAGCATCAGAGTGACTTTGTTGACTGGGAATTTATCTGAGTGTTTGAGGGAATATAATTTTGCCCAAATGAGCAACTAACTATCAGTGTTGCAATTTGGTTAATAAAGTGGGGCTTAAAATTACATCGGTCTCAGGGCAGCATTAACACACTGTCACCCAGCAGTCTTATGTTTAGAGGAAATGCTTTCTTTGTATTGCTTTTCCCTCCTTTTGAGTTCTTACTTCAGTTAAGGGGGAAAAAAAAGACTTAAACTTAGACACATGTCTTCATTAGCAACAGGCGACAGGAAATTAGAAGTGTGAACAAATTACTGCTTTAGTAATTCAATTTCCAGTTGCCCTTTTTGTTTATTGATTCCTCCTATATTTTCTGTCTCGTTGTCTGGGTCAAGATTGTGTATTAAAAGATGTATATTATTGCTTAATGGATTATACAAACTAATACAAATTTATAAATGAATAAATTAGATTTTTTTTTTTCCATTAGATATCCAGCAATAAAGTATGATGACAACTGATGCTCCCTTTTTATCTTTTCTTTTTTTCAGAACCTTATGTTGCTGCTCAGGGTGGGTTCAGGTAAAGGTGAGGTCAGCTACCTCCACTCATCTGCTCTGTCCTGCCTGCGGCAGCTTTGTGTGGGACTGAAGAGGAGGCTGCGCTTTCATCAAGATCCAGGCTTCTACTCAGCAAAACAGGGTAAAGGACCTTATTAACTGGCTCTGTGTATAAACCCTTCTGTTTATGTGCTCTTTGCCATGTTGTTCTTAGTTTTAATAAGACATTCTAAAGAAAGGTTTTTGTATGTATTGCCTTCGTTGTATTCTACAATGCATAAAGAAAATTACATGTTCACTCATCAAAATATTTTGGGAATTTGAGTTATTTATTCTGGAACCCTTTGCATAACCTTTTAAGAGGTTTAGATTTTTGGTTTAGTGTGGTCTGGGGGCCATACTAGGCCCTTGGAATGAGCTTTGCAGCTAATGACCAGATTTTGTAGTCGGTTGATGTAGGTGACTTTTTTTATTTATTATTTATTCTTTAAAATTTTAAATTGTAATAAAATGAAAAATGTTAGATAAAAACACAATATTTGTCTTTTTATTTATTATGCTTTTAGTTTATTTTATAGATTCATAGTGAATAGAACCAAAAACATGCAGTCAGTTTAACTCAAAAGCAGACTTGGGAGTCCATTAATATCAAACTTAACTAAACAGAGCAAAAGCGACATATTGTATCGTTGTTGCTGAGAATAGACAAAAAAAAATAGAAAACAACCAACAGGAAAAAGTTAGGATATTGTAGGCCTTTCTCTTAGTAAGACAAAAATCCATTCATGTTTTGAATCTGCAGTGATTTATTGATGATGATATTGTAGTTTGTAGTTTTATCATTGAGCAGGTATAAAAAAGAAATCACAAGTTCTTAAAGTCTTTTTTTAAAATTTGAACTAAAAGCGACATTTTTGTGGTCTGCGAGCACTTTCAACTTGAAGCTTTTATCTTGAGTGTCAGAAACCACTTGTTTAGTTGAATGTATGTATATATATAAAAAAATTAATAAAAAAAAAGAAATCCAATTATAATTCTTACTTTTATAGACACTAATCTTTTATAATCAATTAAGAAAAAAAACAATTTGCAGTACATCCATAAAAACCCAAAATTAATGGTATTATTGACCAGGGTTTATGCAAACCTATCTAGAAGTATAAAAACAATTTAGTGGGACATGTTGCCATATTATGGCAACATGTCATATGGCATGTTGTAAAAGCATGCCAAGCATGCTTTTACATAGAAAAAAACCCAGATGACAGGAGTAGTAATGTTGAATTTCTCTGTGGCTGTTTAGATCCGGTGTCGCAGAACTCGTCCTTCTCTTACACCCAGGAGGTTCGGGGGAACCAGCGCTCACAGGCCTCCTCTCCTGTGGCTGAGTGCTCTCCTCGGCCCTCGGTGGTGGGTCGCACAGGCCAGAGAGCCAGGGGAGATGGTCAGGACGGAGACGCAGTCTCTAACAGGTGTGCCTCTAACTAAGATTCTCATGTTTTTAACTTTCCAGCTTTTTTTTTTTTTGATGCATAAGTAAAATAGTCAAGTATGACTAAGAATATTTTCTGCTTTTCCAGCATTATCAGCAACGGGAGCCCTCTCAGAGCTCGTTTTCATTTCATTTATGGCAAATTCTGTTGCCCAATCCAGCCTGTAATTCTTTAATTAGTTTGATCCGAAGGGATATTAAAGATTATGTCTGTGATTAATCCAGTGGCAGCTCACATGGAGGTGGGGCAAGGGCCCCGACCCCACGACAGACTCCCCGTTCCCCTGCAGATGCAGCTCACCTGGAGCTTCCCGACCTGAGCGTGGAAGACGTTCTGGAGCTTCAGTTGCAGCAGCTCAGCGTGGCCCAGTTTACTGTTGCCACCATGCAGCATGCCATACCACTGCTGAAGACAGGTGGGAGTCTGTTATTTTTGCTTTCTTCTCTGCTTGAATAAACTTGAGATATTGTAAATATCCCCAGTCCTGCTTCCCTACATCAACTAGATTCTATCCGGTGTTATTTGATCTTGTCACAAAAAAAAAAAAAAAAAAAGAACCCCCTTCCTCTGCTTTTGTTCTGCTTCTCTCCTCCTCTCAGAAGGTTTGCATGCGTTCCACCGTGTTCTGGAGCTGTTGTGTGATGCTCTCCTCCTGCTCGGGGACAGCGTTTGCGAGCTGGTCTGGGACGATCGCAGCCTGGTGGGGATGGAGCTGGCAAGTCAACACAACTCATGACAGCCTCTTATGTAGATGAATGGATACACTTCACTGAAACGGGGAGTTGGCTTGGCCACCAGACAGTTTGTCACAGACACACAAGCATACGGTGCTCAACTGTCAAGGAGAACTGTGGGCATGCGAGCGAGTTGAATGAATTATACTCGCTTGCAAAGAGCTGTACACGCAAACTTATTGTCTGCAGCACCTGGGTTAATCAAGCATCATAACTGCTGGGTTAGAAAACATCTTCATTCATTATGTATGTTAAGTTTAGACAATAGATCGTGTTAGGAAGGCTTGTGCCTTTTAACCGCACAGGGTTATTTATTATATTCGCTGGCAGCCTATAGAGTATGTTTTCTGCTGTGGGATTTACGCACTTGTCAAGCCGGAGCCCCCGCGGCCCTCTGCTGTTTAATACATACTCAGAGTCGTGCAACCTAAGAACTATTTTGTTATCTTTACGTGGGGAGCAGCTTTTGTTTGCCAGACCCCTCTGTTTCCCTGTGGGATCGAGCCCAACCGAGCAATGCACAGGACATGCACTGCCCCCTGCTGGTGTATCCACGCTATCATTTTATGTCTGCATCCAGAACAAAGTGACTGAGAATAGATTGTTCCAATTTATTCATGCTGAGATAGGGTGGATCTGTATCTCGTCCCAAAATAACCCTGAAATCTGATTACATTCAATTCCTCAAACCCGGGAATGAGCAATTTTTTTTATTTTCTTTCTCTACTGGCTCCTTGCCAGGAGCACTGTTTGAGTCTGAGAAAATGCGCTCGCTGGTGTGTTGGTGTGTGTTTGTTGCATGTGTGGCTTTTATCTACTTTTCTGTCAGTTTATGCTTTGGTTTACATTTGTCTCTCTGTTTGTTTCAGAAGGAGAAGCTGCAAGCCTGCATGGAGCAACTGGGGGTTGTACTCTTCTTTCACCAGAACCATTCAGAAGAGGCACCTCACAGTTCCCAAGTCTCCCACAGAATGGCCTACTTAGGGACTGCCATGTTTACCATTAGACTCCTACAGACCATACTCCCTCCAGAGAAGGTGTGTACAGTGCCTTGCCAGTTGTTCATGTTCATGTTTAAGTTACAACTACACTCTTTAATTAGTTTTAATTGGGATTTTTGTGATAGACCAACATGGATGGTACTGAATTTGGAGGTAGGAGGAAAATGATATAAGGTTTACAAATTGCTACACAACAAGCAATCTTAATAGTGTGGCATGCCTTTTTATTCAGCCCCCTTTATTTCTCTGCACTATTTTGTGTTGGTCTGTCGCACAGACGATTCTAAGAAGATACTTGGTAGCTTTAAATTGCAACACCACAAAATATAACAAAAACCAGAATCAATCGTTTTGTGCTCGTGCCACCAAATAATCAGTTCATTGCTGTTTGTCTAAAAGTTATTATTTTCGTGATCTCTGAACAGGCCAGTGAAAACCTCCCTGAAAATGTAGCAACAGCTATTTTCCACTTATGCTTGGACTCATCACTGGGAAGTCTATTACCCAGCATGCAAGAGACAGCTGTGGCCTACTTGGAGCAAGTGAACTCAGACAGCCACAGCCTCTACAGGAGGGTGAACAGAGCTGCGTTTTGGATGGAATCAACTTGTAACTTTGTGAAGGAGGCACAAGCTGAAGTATGAGCTGTAGAACACACAAGCCCAAGATAATAATCATGTTTTACAGAAATATAGCTTGCAATTATGGAAGTATCTCTTAAGACTGTAATCGATCGCATTTTTCTTTCTAAAGGGGGAAAAGAACTGGTTGGACCTACTCGAACTTGCAGACCACGCAATAGACGGTCTTCCATTTCATCAGCACCTACAAATCGTCAAGGAATGTGTTCACATGTGCTCTTACTTGTAAGGCAATAATCTATAGATATGTTAGTCCATTTTGATTTTTCTTTACATGCTTTGAAATAATTTGACTTTCCTTGATGAGGTGGAAGTTTGATCAGCCCAGCCCCCTCCTCCAGACTGAGAGCCAGAAACTCTTCCTCAAGCTGCTGTCCCATCCCTCGCCACCTGTCAAAACGGAAACATATGAGTGTACTTTAAACCTGGTCAAGGTCAGAGCACGGTGCTTTATAGATGGTTGTTGTTTAAATGAGCGTAAAGGGTCATGGCTGAAACATACCAGCCTTATGTTGCTTGAAAAGGGGAGCTGGCTGCTCGCTCGCCGGTACCTAAATAGGTAAAATGGAGACAAATGAGGTACAGCTCTTTGACAGCATGCTATAAAAACCCTGCTTGACATTTTGAATCAGTCTCTCTTTTCATTTTGCCAATCAGAGTCTAGAATTGAGAGGGAATTGTATTTCATGAATGCGAGCACAAGTGAGAGGATAGTGATAATTTATGATGTGATTACATATACCCCCAGGACTGCCTTGGCATCCAGAATCTATCGAGACAGGAAGCAGCGGCATGCGCCGGCGTTAACTTCCTTCTCCACCACAGGGTCCTGTATGAATTGAGTGTTTTTGGACTGCAGGACTCAGCTCAAACGGTATTTGGATCTATGTTTGTGTTTTATGTTTAGCTGTAGGAAGGGTTTTTGTGTTTTATGTGTTCAGCTTTGTGTGTTCAGTGCCTTGCACAAGAATTTACACCCATCAAGATTTCCCACGTTTTGTCGTGCTGCCACCACATACTACAAATATGTTTCTGTGTAAGTATTACATGAGGTCATTCCATCAAATATTATTATTCTTTTTTAATTTTGGGCCTGAAAAAGTCTTAGTCACTGTTTGTATTGCGTTATCTTCAGTTGGGGCTTAATTTTTAACACTTTAATTAGTCCATTCCCATCTTCTGGTATTCATTTATTCAGTAGGCTAAGGAATTAAGGTATTATTACCTTAATTCCTGACATTCCACATGTCAGCAACATGGAGTGTTGCTTCTTATGACTTTGTTTTAACAATTACTTTCTTCTTCCATTAAAAATGTCAGGATTTTAAGTTCTACACCAAGATTTTAAGAAAGTTGTGTATACTTTTTGAAACCCACATATCCTTTAGTTTCCTCTTCATAATTACATGCTATTTTGTGTTAGTCTAAAACATAAAATTCAGATGAATGGAGTAGCATGACAAAATCTGAAAATGTTCAAGATGGTACAAATCCTTTGGCAAGACACTGTTTATCCAGATAATTTAATCACCTTTAGTACTTGGTCGCATCTGTTTGACTTGGGCTTGCTTTGTGAACTCAGCTCTTTACCTGTGATCTATAGGTGAACGTTGCTGCCAAGGATATCCTGCTATTCCTCCTCAAGGGACGATTAATGATGACGGCTCGAGCCTGGGACAGATTCAATGAGGCACTTTACCCGGTCATACCCATATTACAGGTGTTGTTCACTTTGCGGCGATTACAGAGTAATTTCACTGCGGGGCTTTCAAACCAGCCTCCTGTTTGGAACTCATTGCACTATTTACATAGGGATATGACAGTGCGTGTTCAAGGAAGCTAACATATTTAGGGGAATGTTAATATTCTCCAAGCATACAAAAATGCTTTTTGTGCCGCCTGTAAGGAAAAACATGGTCATTCCCTCATTTACATACTTTATGCTATATTGTTTCCTTTTTTGGGTGGCAGTAACAAACTTTTATTACTTGCTCAGTTTCAGGCAACGGGAAGCAGCCTCCTCATGAATATACATGAGAGTTTGACTAGGTTGTCAAGTGTGATTTAATTCAAACAGGCCATTGCATGTTGGGCCCTCTATGTCAACAAGAGATGAAATGAAACTACCCCTAATCAAAGTGATGCAGATTTTACTTACTGTTGCAATGCTTAGCAGGAATTCCCCACTGTTCACTACTTTGTCTTCCAACCCAGCCTTACAATTACTAGTGTATGTGTTTGTGGCTGTATTGGCAGGGCTACGCCAGCACAGAGGAGTCACTTGGAAAGTGTGTCCTGCTGATAAGTGACATGTCGGATGTGACAGGAGACGATGTTTTCCCCGCTACAGGCAAGCTGAAAGCAGCGCTCCGACTCCTCTTCTCTAAACAGCCCACGTAAGTCGGAGCTCTGGGTCTTCCCATTGTCTGAGCTTGTTTGATTGTTAAGTGCTCAGACATGTGTAGGTGTTTTTTTTTCTTTGTTTGTTTGTTTTTTTTCCCCTTCATGCATGCATATGTTTGCCTGGTATGATTCTTCTGCATCTTTCTGTGAAGGGTTATTAGTTTCATTTTTTTCTGATCTGAGTGTTTCGGTTGAGGGAAAAACAAATGGCAAAAGGCGACCATGTTGCTGTTTGACAAATTTAGAGGTTATATTTAACTTTACTTATAGTACTCTGCAAAATATTCACACTCCTTCAACTTTTTTACATTTTGTCATGTTGCAAACAGCAAGCTTTTGTGTTTTTTATTGGGATTTTCAGTGAAACTGACCCCACATGATTCCCCTGTTACTTCACGTGCTGGCTAAGCCTGCACAATGCATTGCCTCATTGCAATGGGAATGTGTGAAATATTCATAACACAAATAACTGTTTGGAATGCAATTATTGTTTTACTGACATATTTAAAGTATTATAAAATCTCATTGTGAGGTCAATAAATCCACCAAATCCTCTATGAGATATGTGTGATTGTTTTTCTGTATGTATATTGATTGTAGTTAACACCACTGAATATCAGATACATTTTAGATCATGTTTTTATTTCCACCTCTAGACATTTTTAATGTGGATTGATTGTAATGTTGGTATATTTTTAACAGACAGAGGTGTGACGTTGCAAAAATTTCATTTATTACTAATTTCAAGCAATTTACCTCAAAGTGTTCGTTAAGATTTCCTAAAACTTGCTCTCAACAGTGTCAGAATAGCTGCAGTGCAACACATCCTGCCCCAGTTAACCAGCCATGCTGATGCAAACCCCACCAGAGTATTCGTAGATCAATCAGCGATTGCGTCTCTTCCCAACCTCTTCTGCCTCAGAAACCCTGTAGACGTCACTCTGGACACCATCAATAAGTCCATTCTAAAGGTATAAAGCCACATATAGAAAAAAAATGACTAAAAAAAGCATTTTTAGGAGGCGAGATAGCTTATTTTGTGTATTTGATTATGATTTTTTTGTTTCGTAGATGGAATCAGTAAAGAAGCTGTTTTGCATCCTGGACTCAGACACTGTAGACATCTCTCTCAGAAGATCGGCAGCAGAGCAGCTTTCTGTCGTGCTACAAGGTGAGAAGCCTGCAAAATCTTATTAGATTAGATAAAAAAAAACTAAAAAATAGTATTGTTTATATGATTTATATCCTTGCATACTTTTTGAGTATCTCTTTCTTGCATGCAGACAGAAAGTGGTTACTAGCTTTTTTTAAAAAATTTTAGTCCAAAGTGTTATGCTCATTATAAATTGAGAAGCAAAGTTTAAAAGTTTGATGACTGTGTGTATTCCTCTTGTGAAAGGCAGATGCTTCTGTTGCATTTCTTCCTTACCGCTGCAATATGTTTAGGCAAACAGAAGACATAAACAAATGTTTGTTGCTGAAATTTGATCTCTTTCTGTCTCACAGACAAATCAATGCATCCAGTACTGAAGAGTCTTGGCATCACAGAGAGAGTCATTTCTTTTATCACAGACAATGTAAATGGCAACAAGGTAAAAAAAAAATAAAAAACATAACACCTTTGGCAAGAAAGTAAATAATGATTGTTGAATAAATCCTTTAGTCAAGTCAAATAAAACAAACCAGTGTACATGTGTTTGGTTGTATTGTATGTTTTTGTGCTTGTGTGGACTAAAGCCACTGAGGCGTGGATGATTGGAGAATGAAATGGCCTATGCTAATAGTGTCAGACAGGCTGTGCTCAACAGCGATTTCTGCCCTCAGCCCAAAATTACTTCAGTCTGCTGATCATTTCCAGTTCTGGAATCAGAAAGCGCCACCGGTGATTGTCCAACAAGTCTAGCTACAAGTAGGAGAGCAGATAATGACAACAAAAACTTAACTAAGCTGTCATAAAAAGGCTGTTTACAGCTTAACTCTTTTTAAGCTAAGCCACAGTCAGTAAATTGTGGGTTAGCTTAAAAATTTTTCTGACAGTGTATCTGCGTTCTGCAGCTTCATATGTTATTAATCTTGTACTTATGAATGTGTTGCTCCCCAGAGCCTCGATTGTCTTCTGGAGCCGTGTGTATGCATCTTGAGAAAACTGGTGTATGCTGATCCGTCTCTGAGGCACAGCCTGGCGCAACACAACCGCCTGCTCCTAACACTGCTCAGGGGTACGCACCGCAACATACCTCATTTAGTACCAGCTACACACTCTGTTGAGTGGCTCCTGAACAAAAATCCCCAAGTCATCCACTTGTGTGTTTGTTGTAGACATGTTGTTGTGCTTCAGTAAGTGGCATATAATATGAAGTGTGAGTATATATCTATGATGCAACTTGTTGATGTGTTGCTCAGCTTTACACCCAAACAGTGCTAACAGCTTGATTTTTAACAAGAGTTGCTGAAAAGTAGGGTCAAAAAATGTATCTTATAATTTGTAGCTCAGTTTTTGTTTTCTTTATATAATCTGAAAATTCACTTGTACTAGCTGCTGACTGTTGTCTTGAGTTTTAAGTCTGATTTGGAAAATAGAGATTTTAGCTAAATATGTACAAGGTTTTATACATGCTAAATTTTATTTTTTTAAAACTTCAGTTTTAAGTCCAAAGGTGTGAATTGGATTTTAGATTCATATTTTAAGAAATGCATTCATTAACTTTGGTTATTATATGAATGTTTTCTTCATTGTAGCTTCCTTGATATTGAAGGAGACTAAAAGCAATAACAGTGAGGTGGCCGTCGTCATGTGTTTGCTGCTTTTCGATGAGATTGCCTGCATTGAAACATGGTTGGTTCATATTTTCTCTCAATACATTAAATCAATGCATTTCCCTGCATTAAAGTTACATAACAGGGTTTTCTGTGAATTACGTTAAACAAATTTTAAATATAGTTTGGCACTTGTAGTACAACATTTAATGGGCAATTTGCTTTTTTTTTTTTTTTTAACAACTGTTATTAATCATTATTTATTCAAGAAAAATGCAACACTTCCACAAACAAGCTTCAATGATATGCAACCATACTTGTAAAAACTTGAAATGACAGCTGGATCTCCAAAATCTAATAAAAAACTCTTCAGATTTGGATGTCTCGGAAAATGCCGAAAACAAGCAAGTGTTTTTTTCAAATATTCAGTGTTTAGAATAAATAAATGAACTTTTTTTTTTTATTTATTTATTTTTTTAACTAGTATATTTTATGGTTTTCTTCCGCCTGAAGAAAATCAGGTGGAAGAACTTGGCTTTCCTGGTATTGTTTTTAAGTATCTTAAAAACAATTTTTAGTTTCCTTTAATTCCAAATACAAATCAGATTACCATTTTCTTTGCCTTTTATGAACTTTATGAAATTTTGATGTGCTAATCAACATTTATGAACAGAATGTATTTTATTTGAATTGTACAATCATTTGTGAACAAAATGCCACTTGATTTTAATTTTAAAAATATATTTTTCATCCATGCTTATTTTTCTTATTAGGTCAGGTAAATCCACTCCAGGTGCAACTCTTTCACCATTTTCTCTGCCAGTAGCTGCAGTACGGAGGTAGGCCTCATCAAGAGACGTGGAGCAAAGAAAAAAAATCACTTTTTCTTAGCTTTAGGCAATGACATCATCTAACAAAGAATAATACCCAAAGATTTCTAATGTTTGACTGTTGTTTCCTAAAGGTACAACATTCCCTTCAAGACAGCAACTCATCACGCGATCAGCCCATACTGCTGCATCTTGGCTCCTTCCTCTGACCTTCTTACCCTGAGTCTTGCCCGCCAAGCCTTGCAGGTGGCCTGGAATGCTGCATGGCATTCTGGGATAGATAATCTCCTGGAAAAATCAAACAGTGTTGCCTGTGATGCAGACGAGTAAGGCTCTGTCTTTAACTTTTTATATACGGTGGAATATTTGAAAGTAATTTTCAGTGTACTAATGTCTGCTGTAATTTCTCTCTCTCTCTGTATATATATATATATATATATATATATATAAAATATATCATTTTTTTTCTTTTTTTTTTTTTTACCACATAATAGTTTGGTGAAATAACACCAAAAAGCATTTGCATGCTTTACACCAAAAGCATTTGTATGGAACTTACAAAAGCAATGCTTTTGTAAATTGCATAACATATAGTAATACGGTCATATACTGTATGTTTACTGATATAGTGATACATCAAAAACACCAGTTTGAAAAAAGAATGCTAAGCAGATGTTGGATCAAAGGATCAGAGCAATAAGTCTATAACAGGATTTTCATGCGAACAGAGATCCTTCCACGTATTACTCTTGAACAACACTGTCTCCAGTGGGGAGTTCAGCTGCGTATTAGCACCAGAGTTGTGGCATATTGTGTTCATCCGTCTTCATTTTCTCCTAATGTGACCTAATTCAAACAAATGAGAATGTCTCTCTACAGTTTTAACCAGCTTGATTAAGACATTTGAAACACACCATTGGTGGATCAATCCATCTGAGATCCTGTGTGGTACTGTGACTGGGTAAAGAGCAGATGCTTAACATGCATTACTCTTAATATTTGCATGTGCTGCTCTATAGCATTATGGTTTAATTATGTCTTGCTCCTACTTTGTGCTACTTGATTATAACTAGTGTGACTTACTAGGAAAAAAGAAATGTCTTATCTTCTGCTGGTTTGCAAATTATTGTTGCCTGTGGGTTATTACAGCTATACAATCTGGCCACAACTTACTTTTTTTTAACCATTCCAACTTGACTCCAACAGATTTCACCCTGATTTGAAGCTGTCGAAGTCGCAGCTCTTGATGCTGCGGGCATCGCACCCTCCAGTTGCGCTCCGTGACTGCATCCAGGCCATCGAGACTGCAGCGGGGCACAAATCTGTGGCCTCTGCCCTGTCCAGGCTCAGCCTCTACTTGTTGTTTAACAGACTGGCTCTCCCACATGTTCCCACCCACAGCTGCAGAGACATCCTCCAGTTGCTCAGCTGGCAGACAGTGTTGACCAGGTACTCTGCATATGCATTCAAAAAATATTCGTATTTATATATAGTACTTGCAAATGCCCATGTCAGTAAATGTCTGCTGTTTCTGATCAAAATTATGGGAATTATTATGTTTGGGAGTGCTGTAAAACACTGATTAAATTGCATATTTGAACAAGTACTAAATCTTTTTTTTAATCAAAAATCTTTGATAAGTCTAAAATGTTTTTTTTTATTTCTTGTTTGACCTCTTAACTGAATTTATGAGAAGGTTGATGGTGGCTGTTATCAAATGTTTCCAACAAATATCTGAGAGATAAAAAGAGAAACTATATTCTGTTTCTTTCCAATTAACTATTATTCATTGGTTTGTCTGATAAAATCACATTAAGTAAGGTTTGTGTCTGTAACGAGACAAATTGTGCAAAATTTTAAGTTCAAGGAAACTTGCTAAGCCCCTGTGGTTGGGTGCTAGGGCAGTCATTCATCCAGCGCCCCGTCATGTTTTTGAGTAAAAAAATGTTAAAAGATTAATACCTAAATACTATAAAATCTTAAAAAATGCAAACATTTTAAAAAGACTTAGATAAATAAGAAATGCTTAGCATGGTGGGGGCATAAGTAAAGCCTGGTGGCCCGCCAGGCTTATCATGCACTGATGGATTCCCTGAGTTTAAGGGGATGAATAATTTTGCGAGGCAGTACTTGTATATCAATTATCTTTCATTTAACTCAACCGTTTCCAATAATTATCATGTTTTAGTGTTTCTCTCCCTTTTGTGTCTTTCCAAAATCAGTTCTTGATTTTTCTAGTTAATAAAGTTACTTTCGTTATGTTTCATCATAAAGAAAAGTGTAAACAACACAAAAGGAAAAATGCATTGCATGGTACTTGCATGGAATATGCGAAAAGCCTTTCAGCAGTGCCTCTCTTGCCAGGATTGTCACACGCTCTGTCTCTTCCTCCCTGCAGGTTTCTCCAGGTGTGCCCGGCCTCTGTTGAGGATGAAAGGTTGCTGGTGGGAATTGTGACATTTTTGAATGCCTACTTCAAACAAATTCCCACAGAGTTTACCTCTGACCAAGGGGACCAGGACCTATGTTGGATATTGGAGCTGCTTCTCAACCAGGTCCAGATCATTGACACTTTATGGACAAGCATTAAAGTAAAACCTGTTGCACCAGTGTGCTGCTCTGCTTAGGATTATGGTGCAAAGAAATAGTCACATTTTTTAGGTTTTTTGCATCATGTTGTTTGAGTGATGCGATAGTTGTGATATGGGACTGTTAGCTTTAATATGCAAATATAAATGAGTAATTTCTCATCAGTCTCAGCCATCTGAAACATATGTGCATCACATCTTCATAAAGTAGTTTTCTAAATAAGTTCCTCAATGCAGCTGCTTACAGTATATACCAGCAATCAATCCCTGAATAAATCAGGCAGATTGATAAAACACCCTGAACACATTACGGTCTCAAAACAACAGAAAAGCAGCTTTTCCCCTTAGACATAGCAGATATTATTTCCTAAGCTCTTAAAAAAATGTTGGGGGTCTTATTTCGAATTACCCGTCTGCTATAGTAAGGAGAGCTACTTTCTCTCTTTAATCAGTCTCACCTTGGTTTTCTCATTAATATGTGTGTAAACAAGAAGTCTTCCCCCGGTGGCTGAAGAAGACTCCGATTTAATGCCTAGTAGGGGTTAGCCTCGCTGTTCTCCTCTGTTTTTCTGTAATTACTGGGCTGTTTCAGGAACATCTGTCGCCTCATATACCCTCATGAAGTGTGCACTGATCAGTAATTTTTTTATTTTTTGCCATGTGGCAGCCAAGAGATTTTTTTTTTTCTTTTAAAGGAATACAGATGTTTGGTGAAGCTGTGCTTACTTTACATAAGAGCTACTTGTATCAGATCTAGAAGAAGCAAGATGAGATTTCAGTATGTTCCTTAGGATTCAGACATTTTCAAAAACGACACAAAAATTAATACTTTTTATTAAAAATGTCAAAATTGGTGATAAAATTAAGAATCAAATTTACCTCTGAGCCATTTTCACTCTCTAATGATTAACTTCAAAACAAGAGACAAAAGATAAAACTAACTCTGATCTAGATGCTAATAATTCAGACATAAACATTTGATCTAAGTTGATTAAAATTGATTTTAAATCTAAGAATTCTCACGAGCTTATTGGTTTTTCCAGAAACCCCAGGGGAATATCAGTTTCTAACTTGTTTTTTAATGCCTAATTTTGATGCTTGAGGGAAGAAAATTTGTTAACATTACCTTCATGACCTATTAAAAAGAACACAGACCCTTATTCGAAGTCCGCCTTATTACAGGTCCATCTCTGATAAAGTCGGGCAGCATGACAGAAAATCTTGCAATGGTGACAAAATGGATGAATATTGACTTCATCAGTCTTCATAAAATAGTCTAAAATAGTCCAATATATGACTATTTTCCATCGTTCTGCGATTAGTGCCATTTTGGGCAATTCAATTTCTGTCCATTGTGAGCATCTGCTGCTGTGAAAATATTCTTAACTGCATAAAAATTACATTCGCAAGTAAAATGCCAGTTCACAACACTCTAAATATACTCCAAAGGTTATTGTAGTTTACATTATCAATCTATCTTTAAAGATGTTTCTTTTAGGCGTCAAAGATACTCTTATAAGATTCATTAATATAGAAAAATAATATATCACATAAGTCATAACTATTGTGACTGACATCATTTCCACTTTCCTTCATCGTCATGTAATCCTAGGAGTTTGAATTACTGAAAAAACATAATTATACTATTTTGAATTAAGCAGATTAGCAGTCAAACCACTTAATTCATTTTTCAGTTTCTTCTCCGTAGCAAAATTCTCACCCCAGTAATTTATTTTAAAATATTTAAGTTGAATAAACAAACTAATAAACACACTAGTAATCTATTTGAATAAATAATTGATTTAGATAAATAAAAATGAGTTCGAAGACATTTAAATATTAAGCACAACATCAAATTTAATCAAATCACACAAATTAATTCTGTTTATCCACTAATTTCCTAGGAGACTGCTGCTCTTCTTCATTTGCTTCTTGGTATGGAGTCGCAGATGTTGACTCAGAGTTTAGAAGATCCTGAGGAGATTAAGAACCACGTAAACCAGAGACTGCAGAGAGAACTCATAAAGTTCTTTAACACGCTTCTGATCAGGCTGTCAAATACAACTGACAGGTAGGTTAATATCAGACATAAATCTGTTATCTTTTACTTTAATATCCTAGAGTGTTATTTCATCAGTTTGTTTCAGATATAAAAAGATCAAAATGGTAAAGCTTGAAGAAAGAAGAAAGAAACCATCCTGTTACGCTTGCCTGCTGTGTAAGAATAATAAAAAAAGGGAACGCGTACTAACATCAATTCCTAATTTTCCTTCCACTTTATTTCTGTCGTCTATTTTTCTTTCTCCTCTGCCTGTCTGCTTTGCTTCTTTTCTCGCTGTCTCCTTTCCTGTCTGTCCAGGCTATGTTTGGCATTAGCAGGTCCCTTTAAGAGCCAGCTGGCGCTGCGCTTGCTTCAGAGCTTGCGGTTGTCTGATGCCCCGCGTTTCTATGGCCTTCCCAGCCTGGAGAGGGCACTGCAGGGCATGGTCAGCCTGACTGCCCAGCCTGGCTGGAGCTCCCACTGCCCTGACCTGGAGCCCAGCTCCCTCTGCTCCAAATATCTCAGTGGATTATTAGAGGTGAGTGTGAATGCCCCCGTCTTGTATTTGTGTGTGTGCTCATATGCTCGTGTTTGGAAGGGGCTTGTGCCAATCTCCCACTTGTTATGCAGATATTAAAGTGCCTACGGAAATGTTAAAATGGTAAAACATGGAAATTTTCGAGGAATGAGTAAAAATGCAGCAAAACGGACTTGTGAGACATGAATTGCAATTGACAAAAACCTCAGCGATCAGACGTGCCACGCCGAGAAGATGCTGATGAGATTAATCACCCTCGCTTTTTCCATCTGTTCAGTTGTGCAGCAGTGCGTAAAACAGTCGACTAACAAAGTGAAGACCAGCCTGTACAACAATTATCAGCACAAAGGTGTCAAAAGTTCGTTGACACCCTGTGGACTCGCTCTGTTTATCATAAATGCGCATTTTTGTTTTATTCTAATAAAAATGTATAATAATGAAACAAAAGTGCATATTTAAAGATAATTTCTTTTTTTCAATTTACTTAATTAATCTAAAACCACAGAGTTATCCTCTTTTTAATTGCCTAACTGGCCTCTCCACTGACTTTTCTGGCAGCGTGGGGTCCTAGAGCTCTGCAGGCCTTTGGCTCCTCTCTCCTCATCTGCTCTTCTGTGCAGTCTCACATACTGATGGCACACAAAAACAAACTAATTAGTCTCTCAGCTGTATTAAAGTTTCATTTGGATGCAGTGCTTGACGAGCATACAATTGGCTCTGAATAAAAACAGAACTTACTGTAAGCTGAGGCTTTCGAGTTTGCTTTGTACTGTCAAGTAAATGTTTTAATGACAGGCATACTCACTAGCCAAATCTGTCTTTGAATTATATTTTTGTATGACATGTAATTTTTAGGAAGACATTTCTGTATCACTCACACAGGTGATTTCTTCATTTTACGTTGAGTGGAGTGGGAACTCCTTGTCATTCATGGGGAAAGGTGTGACAAAGAACGCCATTATTTGCTTACTTCACCTGTCCCATGAGATGATGACAGAAAACAAGGATAAGGCAAGTCTCATTGTAATGTTTTACCATTGTAACCTAATGTAGCTAGAATAATTCTGTTACATTGTAACTACATTGTAAAGACATAACTCATTGTATTTTTATTTGATGAACCAACACAAATTACGACATAGTTGTAAAATGTTTTTAAAAAGGTTTTAGAAATATCAAAAGAATATAGTGTGTTTATATCCATCCCCTTTACTCTGATACCCCCGAATAAGATTCAACAAGTTGCCTTCAGAAGTAAGGTAGTCAACAGAGTCTGCTGGTATGTAATTTTAATATACACGAATGCTTAAACAGCATCATAAACATCAAGTAACAAAGCAGATAGGTTGGACAAACCTGTGGTGATTTCGTCCCGAAGCATTAATCACAGAAACATCAAACATGTAGAATGACCTGCTCGGAACATACGAGACGAAAAAAATAATAATAATAAAAATATGAAAATCTAACACTGCACGGAAACCTTGAGCATAAACATGGTTGAAGGAGAAAATGGAGGAAGCCAAGTACAGGATGGTCCTGGAAGGAAAAGACTGAAGACTTGGTTGGAGGGTCGCCTTTTGTTTGAGTGGGCAACAACTGTAAACACACAGGCAGAGCTAAATGGAATTCAGTATTTAAAATTGATGCTCCCAGAAGAGCCTTTTACCAGATGTGAACTGTTTTATCTCCAAAGAGGAATGGATACAATTGTGCACAGCTGATAGAGATTTCCTCTTAAAAGTGTTGTAGCTGCAGTGAAAGGATTTGTGCTCTCTAATAATGAAATCGTTATTTCAAATATGTAAAAAAAAAAGCAAATGTCAACAGATAAAGATTCTTAAAGGGAATAATAACTACGTATAAGCTTTTTTGCCTGTCACATAAAATCCCAATATAATAAAATTGTTACATTTCTAGAAGTATGAATACTTTTGCAAGGCACTTTTATATGGATCTATGGATGAGTAGTTTACAGAATGTTACATTTAAATTGAGCTTTTTTCCAACATTAGGACTTCATAAGCCAGTGGTCTTTTGGGGCTAATGGCACCACAGAGGAAAGTAGCGGATCTCAGCTGGGTTTGGCGTGGCTTATCCCGCTTTGGGTGGACCGAGATCAAGAGGTAATTTTTTACCCTACCTTCATGAACTCTCAACTTTTGTATGTTTGACATTTTGGACATTTTGAAACTCATACCAAATGTATTACAAAGTAAAGTGATTTCCCTAACTTATGAGGGCTTTGATGTACCATTTTTGCATGCATTTTCTCCTTTTCTGTCAGGTGAGGTTTGCCAGTCTGAGTTTAGGCGCTGCTCTCTCTTCCATGCCCAGCGGCTGCCAGATTCTGTGTGCCAGCTGTCAGAACATCAGCGGAGGTCTGTGGGGCACGCTGCTCAACATCCTCTTGGATCAACAGGAGAGCAGCATGGTTCGCAGAGAGGTGCGGTGGAAAAAACTCCCTTGTGATGAAAGAGTTCTTTTGTTATGTTTTTACTACATTACATGACTTTTCACAATGTGTCAAAATGTAGCTATTTCAGTATTTACCACTTTTATTTCAGGGTAATGTAACTTATGATCTGCAACCTTAAATAAGCAAAACCACTCAAGTGCTCAGAACAATGTATTACCAACCAAATACAGGCAGATGGCACTGTTGCTGGTGGAGTCCACCTTAACCCAGACTGTATGTGTGTGTTTCTGTGTGTGTGTTTCTCCCTCTCCTTGGTTGGTGTGTCCAGGCTGTGTTTATCTTGCAGAACTTGCTGGTGATGCCTATGCCTGCCAATGCAGAGGAGGCCAAGGACTCCCACTGGCAGGTCAGCAGATCTGCCTGCCAGTTAAAAGCCCTTTTACAGACCATGAACTTTTTCTACCCCTTTTCTTTCTGTTTTCTTCCTTCTGGATCGGCTCTCTTACCCTCCCCAGATCTCTTGTTTGTAGAGAAAACTGCTTTTGAGTTCAGATCAGGCATGTTGCTGAATTAAATATAAATTTAGATTTAGGTGCACGCATAGAGAATTCACATCCAGATTAATTAAGCGCTCTGTCAGAACTCCAAAGGCATTCTAAAAAAGGATGCAGTTACTCGGATGGAGAACTGTATGTGTGAGGCAGTTCGTAAAGACGGCGCAGATAGAAGTTCTCGAAAGAGTTTGTGGAGGGTGGGAGGGTAATCTGAAAGGTTTGAGTTTTGTGAGTAGCTGTGTGGGAAGCATTTGGGGAAAGAGGAACTAAAAATCTAGGACACACAATGTCATCTCTTAGACAGTTTTGAAATGTCATCTATATCCATATTGTAACTTAACTGATATCTTTAATCTCTGACAAGTTTTTTTGTTTTTTCCTAATGTCAAAAATGTAAGAGAACTCAAGCTAAAGTTATTTTTTTCCCCTTCAGCACCCGTGTGTCCATGATGAGGTTTCCGGAGTGTCTTTGGTGGGTCTTCCAGCACTGCAGGCTCTGCTGTACCACTGTCAGTATTTCCACAGTGTGGCTCTCTCTGCCTCGACTTGCTACCGTGGCAGGTACACCTTCGACCTGCTGCCACGGCCTGGTGGGAGCGGTAATCCCAGCCTTCAGGAAAGCTCTTTAGCTGGTAAACCCCGATTTCCTTACAGTCGTCATGATGGATTACAAGCAAAGAAAAGGATTATGCTTGTTAATACCCGATAACTATGTGTCACATGTGTGTGTTATTGTGTTTAATTCTGTGTGTATGCTGACTTAGATTCAGAAAATTCCCTGCTGCCTTGGAGATGTGACCCCGCACCTAGTGTCAACTCTGGAAGAAGTTCCAGCTCCCTTTCTACTTCAAGCACTGCAGTCAGCAATGCTCTAGTATGTAAAACCATCCGCTTTGTTTGTTCGTTTGTTGATTCATTCATTCATTTGTTTGTTGTCCATCCATCCATCTCAGGGCTTCCCCCAGAAAAATGCTAAGCCTTGTTCCCGGGGCGCTAGGGCAGTTATCCAGTCGGCCGACGTGTTTTTGAGTTAAAAAATGTTTAAAGTTGACAGGAAATTTGCAAATATTACTTGATAGTTATGCATTTTTGGAAGACTGGAAGATTAATACTTAAACACCAACTATATAGTCTTAAAAAAGACTTTAATTTAAAAAAAGATATATTAACGATGCTAAACCTGGTGGGGGCACAAGTAAAGCCTGGTGGCCCACTGAGGGAAACCTTGCATCTGTGCATCCATTAATTCATCCATCCATCCATGCATCTTTAGTTTTTCAACCCCACTTTTTTCCCTCCTCTTCTTCACACTGAAAGTTTCACAGGTTCTATATTCACGTTCTAACCATAGTAAAAATCTGTACCATAAATTCATTTTTATTTTTATTTTCTTCTTATGTTTGGGAAATTGGGCAAAATGAAGTAAGAATTCAAAACATTTGAGGCAGTAAAAGTAAAGGATTTTGAAATGGGGACTTATTTTCCCCATTTTTAAGGTCTAATATTTTACCAGGAAATGAGACATTTATAATTTATTGAACATTGGGTGAGAAAACCGACAAGATGACTAAAATGGGTTCTGTTCAACACAAGAAGGTATTATATTCAATAAAGTAACCGTGCCTTTTTCATAGTTTTTGTTGTGTGGTTGGTGTTTTTACTTTTTTATATACTAGAGTCATATTCAATACATTTGAATGTTAATGAAAAGTTAATTTACTTATTTCAGTAACTATTGATACTCAGCTTTAACCTCAACAGTGAATTCTGTGATTCTATTTCATCTCCTCCCGTTAGGTAGGCCTACTGAATGTACGAATTGCAAATGTATTATTATTATTCAGAAAGCGGCTTTTTGATCTACACAAGCGCCTCCTATTAGGAGAAGTTCAGGAATGAGCTTTTACCCACGTGTAACCCTATGAAATAATAATTTTCTTCTGGTTCCTCCTCGGAGATGAAGTTTTCATTATCATATCTTCAGTAATATTTGCTCATCAGGAATAAAAGAAACTACTCAGAAAGATTTTGCAAAAGGTAAAAAAAATTACAGTAGCTTAGATATATCTGTATCTAGGAGTTCTAATCATATATTCTTTGAGCACAGTTTTGTTGATTTTCTTTTTTTGTTTGGTTTACACTAGTTTCACCTCTAACAGATTGTTTCGACAGATCGTATGAATTAGAGAAATTTCCCTTAGAATATTTCAAGTGAAATCAATCCTCATGCTCTCCTGTTTTCTGTTGCAGAGTAAAAGTTCAAGGCTGAACACTCCCAAAGTTTCCTCCCCAGTCAACATCCCAGACGATACTCCTGCCAGGTTGATGGCTCAAGGTACATTAAGGAGAAAAATCTGTCTGGACTTAAACTCACCACATAAACTTCAATATTGTCTGTCTTTGGAAAATGTAACCCGTGATGTGTTCAGGAACAGTCATAAACCAAAACCACTGTAACATATACAATTCTGAGAGCGAAGCTCTCACTTCTTGTAATTTTACCTCGGCCCAAGAGACAGACCAGTGGCTTTTGACGTATCTTGTAGGTCAGAGTGATAGAGACACAAGCAACTCGAGTACCTCACAGGACTCCCAACCAGGCAAGCCCTCAGGCATGGAAGCAGTTGTCATAGTAACTCCTGACCTCTTGACGGCCCACTGCGGCCTGCTGTATAATTTGCTGGCCGTCCTGCCAGGCTTCACCCTCACTGCCATCCAAGAGAACCAGCTACTGCCGGTTTTGAGCAGGTAAAAGGCCACAGGTTTTGTTCGTCTCTAATCAACATCTTTCTAGAATGTTAAAAATAAAAAAAGCTATGACTGGTATGTTCAGTGTACCATGTTGTAACTTTATTTCACCATTTACACTGATGAAAATATAATATGTATTCTATTAGTTCTCTATTCACTTCTTTGCAGACAGACTTATCCCATCATATTTCTCTCTCCCTTTCAGTCTAGTAGATGTCGAAATCATGGAGAAATGTCTGAGCGAGCTCAGGACTCCCGGCATCCTTCCCGGAATCAGAGAAGACATCAAGCGTCAGGTAAACAGCACGGATCGGCTCAGCATTTCGGGAAGTTTTCCAGTTGTTGTTTCTTTATTATCATGATCCACCACAAAATACGTGGGTTGGAACTCTGTGCCAGTTTCAGAACAGGTTATCTAAGTGCACCTCCACATATTCAGTGTGGGTGGAATACTTAACAAGCTTATGCTGGAAGCATACAATTGGGGTTTGTTTTTTCAGCATAGTTACCATTTTCTTGTTTTTTCTCTCCAACTTTGACAACTTAACAAATGATTTTTGTGGGGTAGGAGGGTGTTATTATTTTACCTGCACTTTGTTAATCTGTGTTCATTTGTGTGTGGCTTCTCAGTTTGTCACTGCACTTCGGTTCCTGTCGAGCTTTTGCAAACTGCTGCAGTCTTGTGTCATGGCAAGCGAGGAGCTGATTGGCCAGATGGACTTCCTGAAGCTGCTGTTGCCTAATCTGGTAGCTGCACTTATGCTGGATACCAAATTATTAGGTGGGACTCTCATGCTATGATTAAATAGATTGCATACAGTGCACTGAAAAAGTAATGATACCTCATAAACATGTTTACATTTTTTGTTATAACCACAAAGGCTAAACCGGTGCGAATTCTTTCATCAGGCTCTGTATGCTCCAGTAATGACTTATATAGATCAGTCGTGGTCTGTTAGCCATTTTCTCAGCTCAGTCTGCAGCTTAACAGTAGCTCTGATCTGTTTACTTCTTTGTGGTTGTCCGCTGTCATAAAATTTGTGAGTCACTCCTTTCCCTCCTCAGACCCAGGTACGTGGGACGCGGTTTGCGCGTGTTGGACAGACGTGTTTACGCTTCTGGCTACTCTGGTGAGGAGAGGCGTCTCGGCAGCTCACCCATCTGTCTCTGCCGCGCTGGGCAGATGCTGGCGGACATTCGCAGGTATACGGATACCCTCTCTGAAAGGGAGTTTAAGTGATGAACATAATTTTGCTGGTTTAGAGGGCAAAAGTATTTGTGTGATCATATTATGGATCGCCTCTCAAGTTTCTGTCTCTTTAGTGAAATTTACATCTTCATCTTGGCAAACAAAAGATTAAAAATACTAAGCATGCTAGCTGCATCCTTACTGTTGTATAAACTTTCTGTAACAGATGCGAGGGTAGGATAATTAAACCACCTCTACCCCTCCCACTCATATCTTCCTCCCAGATTAATGACGCAGCAAGGACGTTTAATGAGTCCAGTAAAAGATGAATGCTGGGCCTTTGTGCTCATGTGTGTTTTTGTCAGCAAGGATGTTTATGACATCTGGGCGTTCAGATGAATTTAGATGATTAGTTTGCGCAAGCTGCCTCAGTCACAGTCAAATATCCAGCTGTCACTGGTTTTAAAGTTTTGATTTGCTTTTTTTTTTGTTGTCGTTGTACTGCGACTCAGAAAGCATTTGTCATTCATTACAGTCAGCGAATTTTACATTTTTGTCTGCAGGAACACTATCACAGTGTCTGGATGAGAAAAAGGCAGATTTGCTACTCCACACAGCAGCTCTGCAGTTCCTCTCCACAGTTTTCACAGAGGAGACGAGGCTCTGCGGCGCAGAACTCCAAAGCTCCACATCCAAGCACGGCAGCACTCTGTCAGATATCCTAAATGGTCCCTCTGCCAGTGAGCTGTGTGAACTGTTATTGCAGGTAGGTGCGAATGTTGCAGTCATGTGATAGTCTGCTCAGTTATCGGAGGTGCTGTTAATCCCAGGATTTCCTGTGTGTTTGTGGCCAGAGTTTTAGACTTCAAGAAAGGTGTTTGAGTGTACAGTAACACTAACCTGATTGTTGTTGTTCTCAGAGCTTTGAGAAAAGGACCCTTCAAGACCCTTTAAAGAAGCTCACAGCTAGAGCTCTGATGACGCTTCTGGCCTGCAGTCCCACAGCTCAAAACTACGCAGCCACTGGTAATTCCCCAAAAACTCGGCTGTCACCTGTGTGACTGATTCTAAAACCAGACAGCCTGTGGCACGTCTTCATAAATTAAACTCCAGACAGCTCCCTGGCTGTTTGTGTTTGTGAAAATGTGTTCTAGCTGCAAAATGTACCACCAATTTTGTCTTATTGCATTATTAGTGTATGCATATTGCAAAGAACTGCCTGAACAACAATAAGGCAATAAATTGTGCAAATAATTTAGGGACCAACCATTTAGGCTGCCTGTAATATATTATGTGGCACTTTTTGTTTGTAGCAGCATAAATATTTTTAGGGATTGAAGAAAGTAGTAAGGTTGTCAAATTAGTAAGACGGAAACAAAGATTTTTAGTTTTTTTTGCCAGTAGCTGGATAGACTTCCTCATTTTCTGAACTCTGCTATAAAATCAAAGCAGAAAGACATCATTACATTTATTGCAAGTCATGCTGTTATTGCAACATTTACCAGTACTATTACATATTGCATGCTTTTCTTATATTTGTGCACATATACACTGAAAAAAGATTTGCCTCACACTCAAATGTTCGTTTTACAGAATGAGAATTATCTGAGAAAATGCGAAAGTTAGTTTCCACATTCTACCTCTGATTGGATAAAAGAAACAGCAATCTGAAGCATTATGGTAACCTAATCAAAAGTCTGCCGAATTACCTCAACAGGCTACATATGTTGGAATTCCTCTAACATTACTCATTTATAATAGTTCTACAAAAAAAAGACTGGTGCAAAATTTCTCTACAAAAATAAAAATGTTTATTTTTTTTACCAGTTATTGCAAATCCCTGATGGCAGTTGTGGCCAAGGGTAGCATGACCAAATGATTCAGTTTAGGGAAAAATTACATTTTTGCTGTTGTTGTTTGGATGGTTAATAGTCTTATTCTAAGTGGTTAATATTTTTATTCTAAATGAAATCACTTTTAAACTGCTTGGTTGAAGAAAGAAATTGTATGATCTAGAAATTTTTGAATGCAACAAAAAAAGTAAAAAATTTAAAAAAGAGAATTTTGAGGGAGACAAATACTTGTTGTTTTTAGCTACTTTGATGCTCCTGCTGTCTTGTGTTCCAGCCGGTTTAATTGACAGCTGTGTGGAGCAGCTGAAGCAGACTCATTCCCACCTCCACCTGGAGTCCATCCGACCCAGCAAGGCTTCTATCCGCAAAAAGGTGAGCACAGGTCGACGGGAAAGATCCCATCTCAGCACATTTTTAAGCTCTATGTGCTTGCATTTTTTTTCCCCTCAGCTGGGTTAAATAACAAACTGAGGCTACATCAAAGTGTTTTTAGAAGAAATGCTATGAATTCGTATTGTACAGTCCCAGGTGTTTTCTGATTGTTTTTTTTCAAGTGTTTAATGCAGCCAGGAACGGCTGTTTTGAATCCAGAACAATTAAACATGTTGCTTTTTGTTTTGTTTGTTCTCATATTTTCAGGAAGGGGGCCAGTTAAAAGAAGTCAAGCTGACTGCAGGGATCCTGCGGAGCGCTCTTTATTGCAACGATGAATGCAAAGTGAGTTTCTTTCGCTGCTATTAAATTTCCCACAGTTAATTGGTTTTTAATGGAACTTCACAGTACAGGTGCCTCCAAATGAGATCCAAATGTGCAAGATTGTGCTAACGTTTTCTCTCATTGAGCTCCTTTATTTCTCCGTTTTGTTACTTTTAGAGGAAATGAGCTGCTTTTTTTATTCCTTGTCCTTTACATTTAGAAGATATTGAGCCATTTTAGGCTGATTACAGGTATCTTTGTCAGCGTCGGGTTATCACAAATGTGCCTCTTTCACTCTGCAAATACCTAACTTAAAGCTTTTTCTCTTTACAAGTACATCAATCTAATCTATTTATGCATATAGGTGGTTGCTATGGATGCCCGTTTAGCTCTGAGACTCTACGCTCTGTGGCCTTGGCTCTTATTGGACGACCCCACAATGGAAGCGGTCCTGGAGCTCCTGTGTGTATACACAGCCGACAGCCAGCCAGGTGGGAACGAGATGTTGCGCATGTTGCGTCTCTCTGAGCGTTTGTGCCGGCTCTGCGCTTGTAATGTCGCCTTCCTTCTGCGATTAGCGATCTCACTGGGTCATACACACTTTGCATTAAAAGTCCCATTGTCCTTTGCAATGACGACATTGTGTTTCACTGTATAAGAGCAATGCGTGGTTTGCTTGCCGGTAACAATGGGCACCGTGTCAGAATCGATCAGGCTGCATGTCAGTCTCACTACAGTTTCAGACCAGTGGGACATGATGTGGAAAACAAGAGAACATCTCTGCCATGTCTGAGATGTTTCCGTTCGTTCTTGCCAACCAGCTGATTTAGGAAAAAAAAACAAAAAAACTACAGTTCAGAAGAACAAATTTCAAGAAAAAAACAAGCTGAGAAGCAATCACTCATGCGTCACTTGATCTCTGTGTGGATTCAGTTATGTGTTATTGATATAAAGTTTCTTACAAAAGCATTCTTTTCAGTTCAGCTCTTGTCACATTTTAACATGGTACAACTACAAATTTTAATACACGGTTGAGGAATTTATATAGCAGACTATTTGTGAATCGGAAGAAAATATAAACAATTTTTTGTAAGTATAAATGTAAGAAGGCAACTCAACTCATGAGAAGTCTGATCCGCAGTTTTTCAGTAGTCATGTAGTGGACACAACAAACAAATCGGAAGAAGTGTTCTGGTTGTGTTTAAAACCACAACTTCACTTTTTGGCCAAAAAGTGAAACAATATAATTGGTGAAAAGCTAACATCACTCCATCTGCACAGTGAAACATGGGGGTGGAAGCATTATCCTGTGGGAGTTCTTTTCAGCAGCAAAGACTGTGAAGCTGGTTAGATTGTTGGAAAGACAGATGGCGCTAGATGCAGACCAAACCTGCAAGAAAACCTGTTTTTGTGTAAACTGGTGTGTAAAGTCCAAACCTATATCCAATTTAAGTTTCTGTGGAAAGTCTTGAGAATTGATTTTTTATAGACATGGTACCAGCCAGAGCTATATTAGAAAATGCAACAAAACTTTCTGTTATAGATGTATCAAGCTAGATTAGCTTAATCCCAAAAGACTTTCAACTGGAATTACAAGGAATGGTGTTTCCTAAGGGGATACAGATATAAACCACGCTTTTCAGATTTGTAAGCTGTAAAAAAAATTACCTATTTTTGTAACCTATTCCTTTCACTTTGCAATCATGTCCTGAAAGCTTTTACAAGACTCTGCAGTTGTTTCATCTGTGAGTAACTGAAATTTCTCTTGCTTCACTTATAGCAATTTGTGATAACCGGAGTTCATAAGTGTTGACAGGTTTGCGTAAGTAACTCTAAACGTGATTGGCAGCAGTTCTTCAGTGGACGTGTGCACACACTCGGATCTAAACGGACTTTTTCTTTAGACCCCCTCTCCGCCTCCCCCCACACCCATATAAGCTCAAGCTGGGAAGCTGCAGAAATCAGTGAAGTCAGGCACAGTGTTTCCCTAAAGGTTAACCGAACAGCAGGTTGGATTTGGGCTTCACGCAGCCTGGCTTAGTATTACACCATCCACCCTGAGGCAACCACCGAGTCTCCTGAGACACCTACGTTTCTATTCGCTCTTTCATCTCCTGTCTACCGCCTTCATCCGAAACTTTGTTAGCGTTGCTAGTTTAAGTGGAACTGTTGTTTTTTATCTGTACCCTCCCTGCTTATTTTCAGGAGATATTTTTGTAGTAGCCTCAAAACCTGCCCTCACAGACGCAAAGAACGCAATAAATAACTGCATTTTTTTTTTCTGCTCTTATTTGAGGTGAGACGTTCCTTGTATTGCAGAATACTTGATTAGATTTAAGGCAGCACTTGGGATGCTTAAGATCTTATCAGAAAGATCCTGTGTTAACCCTCACCAATATCATGATGGCTTCCTGACAGGCATAAGCATAACCCGAGGCTAACAGTCGCATTTGAGGGACCATTCTAGGATTAGTGTAACCAACAAGTTGTGATGTTGTCAAATGAACAACATCCACTAGTGTCAGAAAGTCATGAGGGATTTTTTTATTTTTCTTTTCAGTTATCTTTTACTTCCTTGATGCCTTTTGGTATTTGCATTCCAGATGTTTCTGCATAATAAATATCATCTACAGCCTGAGGCTGCTAAGCAAAATAATTTCCCTCCCACCAAGAGTCAGAACACCACAGTTGCCATAATGAGGCAGTCATTTCAAGGTGAACCAAAATTAGCAAATGAAAATTGCCACAAATGTTTTAAAGCTCTCTTATAAAGTGATGAGCTTCTGTTACATATCTGCAATTAAATAAATTAACAAATGATATATTTTTTCGTCATCATTTTGCTGATTTATGTTGATACTATTGTGTCAGTTTGCTGTGCTGTGATGTTTAGGTGGTCAACCACACTTCTGTTTCCGCCAGTGCGGCAGGCTGCCAAGACCTTCAGCAGAGCTGAGAGGCTCCAGTCATGTTTCATTGTTGCACTTAGCTATTCTTTCAAGGGACAAGCTCAAAAGCCTGTTGCTGCCATAAAATTGCAATTCAGAATGTTAATTGGCCTGAGTGCTCTATTATATTTTCAAGAACTCTGTGTTTTTTTAAGATAAGACAGATTGACATAAAACAAAATGACACAAAAAAAGTAAATTAAGGAAATGTAAAATCCTTAAAGTCGTGATCCAATTTTTAGTAAGCCGGTTTATCCATAAAGACTTGTACAGTGTGATTCATTTCTGAAGAGATGCGGCACTTAAAATGTTGGAATGCTCTTTAAGCATGGAAGCTCTGACTTAATGATTTACATTTTATGAAGAGAGAAGAAGTCTTTTAAATGCTGTCTTTTATGGTTATGAGATGCATAGTTGGCTAAATGTATCTTTTTTTTTTTTTCCATTTATGATGAAACCATTTCTTCTCTGTTCCCAGCATGCAGTTCCCTCTGTGGCAGCAGCCCCAGTGGGGTGCCAGGATCTAAGGGCTCCTCCAACACCTCTCTGATGCACTCAGTCATGAAGCTGAGCTCTCTTGCCCCAGACAACAGCCCCATCCAGAATCTGTCCTTCTCTCTCCTGACTAACATGGTTGTGTCACGAGACTGTAGGTGCATCCTGCAGAAGGTACAACAACATTATTAAGACAAAAGTAGCAAACCCAAAAGATTTCATGAGTTATAGTTTTTCCTTTTTAGATGTAAAGTTGTACAAACTGCAACATGTGTTTAAATTACAGCTTTTTTCCTTACTTGGTAAAATATAATTTCTGAAGGTAGTATTGAAGGAGGTGATCCATAATGCTATGCTGTAATCTATCTCTTTTGTGATCATTTCCTGTGATTCTCAGAATAATTTCCTTCAAGCCTTCCTGTTGGTGCCAGTCCCTAAGGTGGTTGGTGCTAAGGCCGCATCAGTCGGTGGTGGTGGGGACCTCCTGAGCCTGTGGCTGAGATTCCTAGTCAGCCTATCCGCCACAGAGGACGGGCAGCAGAATATTCTGAAAGTGTCCGGAGTTCTGGAACTGCTGGCCGAAATGGCACCGCATCGACCACACGCACTGCTCATCCTTCACAACCTCTGCTTCTGCCCTGCCATCAAATCACATGTCATGACTAATGGTACGGAGCAGAAGACAGGTCGAGATTTAACTATTACATAGAGGTTTTAAAAGCACTTTGATTGCTAAGGTCATCTTTTTAGTTGACCTTAGCTAAGGTCAACTCATGAATGCCATTCAGTTTGCTCATTCCCCTTTTCAGCTATATGTCTAGGAATTAAGGCCATTAACTAAATTTACAGCTCAGACCCCTTACACATTAACAAGACATTTTGTCTTGTTATCTGAAACCTCTAAATGTTATATATATATATATATCCCAATTGACATCTCACAATTTGGGAATAGTCTACCTGTATGTATATTAGTATATACAAACAAAATCATGAACGACAAATGTATAAAGACATGACCTTCCACCTAAACTGACAGCCCAGAAAAGTACCATATTTTCCTGAGTGCAAGTCATATCAGTCAAAAAACGAGTCCTGAAGAGGAGGAAAAAAAAAAACGCATGTTAAGTCGCATCTGGCTATTGAAGAATATATTTAAAAATTGTGACTTTTAGTCTGGAATATACAGTAGTGTAGTAATAAGAGAAGCAGCCAAGAAGCCTATAATAACAGAGATCCACATCTCAGGTGGAAAAATGACTTTAGCATTTTAATCTAATAAACATGTTTTAATATAAAAATATTTGGAGAAGTTGAAGGGGAATAAAGACTTTTTGTAGGGTCTGTACCAATATATTAAATTAAAGCCATTAGGACAGTGTTTCTCTCTAAACCTAAACAATATTTCCTAATAAAAAGCCCTTTCTCCATGTTTCACAAATCATCGCTGCATTAGGCTTTTGCCGTCAATTAGTGAAGTAATTAATCAATTAGTCACAGATTAATTATGTCCAGAGCACTAGGGAAGAACTGAATACCAAATTAATCTTATAGCATATAGAATTAAATCTCTTATTTTCAAAATAATGTATGCGTGTGACAAAAATGAAAAGCATAACAGTTTGGAGTAGCAAAGTCAGACCAGGTAATTCTATCTTTAGCAGTGTTTTGCTGCAGTTTCAGTTGTATGAAGATGAAATAACCAAAGGCTGAGAGAAAAAGAAAGCGGAGGAAGCTGCTGAGACTGAAAAAGCTTGTGCAGGTGGGCAGATGTGTCCCACACAAAGTACACTGCAGGTGGTAGTTGAAGGACCAGCTGCGTGGAAAATGTCACGTTACCACAGTTTTTGTTTCCTGTGGAAGATTTGACATTTCCTGTGTCAGCTGTGGTGTTTTAGTGAAACTGAGATCATATTTATGATCACATCATTTGAATTGTTGTTGTATGTATGCCAGCATCTAACTTTGTTTTTCTATTTTTTATTTTTTTTGCTTCTATTTAAACAGTATGATGATTCAAACATTTTAAAATACTCCTTTGTATGAGTTGATGTTATGAGATTACCGATTATATACATGTTTGTGTTCCAGATAAAGCCATGAAAGTTTTGTTATGGTGTTTGGAAAGTAAAGAGCTGGAAACCTGCTGTATCGGAGCGTCTGCACTGTGGGCTTTACTCCACAATAATCAGAGGGTACACACACTAACACACACTCACCCGCAATACTAATGCTCTGAGGTGGTTGAGTCTATTCTCTTTGCTTATATCCTCCCCAGTAAAGTCCTAATTTATCTTTTTGTTTTCATATTTAATTTTATGGTTTCATGACCATGTGAAAAACCTTCTTAACAGCTCTTTTGTCCTCTCATTTACATGCACCCACTTCCGCAAAGCATTATAAGTGGAAGTTATTTGTCTGAATCAATTTTTTTTTTTTTTTTTTCTCTTGACAGGCGAGAACTGCACTGAAATGTCCATCTGTTCGATTAAAAATCCAGGAGGCACTGACCGTCTCCAAGAAAGGCATGCGTGTTTTCATTTTGATAACCAAATAACGCGACTTCCACACGCCAGATTTTTAAACAGTGTACTTATGTTTAGAAAATTGGGTATTCCCATCAGAAGCCATTAGTGAAAAGGAAAAGACACGTACTTTATTAATTTTCTTTTTGAAATAAATAGTATGACATTGAAATTAAAACTTTTTTTTGATGAAACTCAGAGGAATAGAAATTAAAATTTGGCTTGATTCCTTTTTCAATTGTAAAACAAGAGCACTTATTAACTGAGAAAAACCAAACAGAAATAAAAATTTTTGTCATATTAATAGGCGGCGTGTGACCATCCTTTAAAGTGACTGTTGGAGGTGCTGTTTCCTCCTTAAACCTATTCACTGTAACACATACAGAATGAGGACCTGTATATAAAATTGTGATGAGTTGGGAGAGGATGAGTAGTTAAAAAAAAAGTAGTTTTTTTTGTAATTGCATTGAGATCAATGTCAAAAAAACTCACCTTCACCTGGGCAATGATTTCACAGGATAAAACTTAGATTTTATTAGTGCAAGCTGAGGAAAGATGTCAGAAATAAAACATCAAATTGTCTGATTTTCTCCTCTGAGTATGAAACAAAAGCCTAATTTAAATGTATGCAAATTTATTTTTCCTCCACCAGAAAGAAAAATGGCTCAATTTTCATTTAAATTGTACTTTAAATAAAAATCAAGTAACTGCTTGTGTTTTTTTGTTGTTGTTTTTTTTATTTCTTCTGTTGCTTAGCACTACTCTTGAGAAAATATGATTACCTAAAGATGCATTCATCAACAACAAACCTTTTATTTTGCTTTTAATCGGGTTTTTTTGCTATTCTGTTCTGTAGATGCAGAGAAGAAGCAGGAACCTTTGAACTCCTACCTGCAGAAGTGCCTGGATCAACTTTCCCAGCTGCTAAAAAGTTGAATGTAATTGATGATTTTAACTGTGTAGTTTTGTATCATGTTTTGTTATCTATGAAATATGTCATTTGGATATTAAAGTGATGTCAACTTTTTGTCCTTGCCAGATCTCATTTATCAGAACTTAGCTGTTGTATGGCTTTGAACTCGTCACTGTGGCAACAGTGGTGTTTGGCAGCTGGTTCACACCGAAACACGAAACAGTTTTTGTGAAAAGCCACAACACTAACATTTTCAAATGGTGAAGCCCTACATGTAGAGGAAACGCTCACATTTATTATTACTGAATGTTACTCGTCTATTCATGGCAATTCTATCATTTTTTATTGTATAAAATGCATATGAAAACCAGTTTTCAGTGTTGAATTCCATGTGGGGAAAACTTCATTATAAACCCCAACATGCAGAATGATGTCGTAAGTTTGCCATCCATCCCCAGCCCCAGTGATAAAGAGCCTCTCTGTGTTGAGCATGCCAGCAGTGGGACACCATGAATTGTGGCCCTGTAGCTGAAGTGCTTCTCTGTAGCCAGAGATGGAGCAGGAAGTGCAGCTCAGGCGCCTTTGCACTTGTCTCATCAATGCAGCTTTCATTCTTCCTTGGTAGGGCAAGATGGAAGCTGTACAAAAGGACTACTGGTACTTCATGGTACTCTTCTTTCTCCCTTTTTTTAAAGGTAGGGATATTTTTGCTTTATGTACAAATTTTTCAATGTGATCAGGTTATATATTTTTTGTTTATTTGTTATGAAGTAAATTCATGTAAAACTTGTTGATTGTGACTTTCTCAATCGTGATTTGTTTAGTAAAAATAACTGTTTTTATTCAATATATGATGTAGTTTTATAAATTTAGAAACTAGATTCGGAAAAATAAACCAATCTGGTTAATTTTGTTCAACCTTTATTAAATTAAAACATGCTGAACTCACGTGATTAAATATTTTCTCATTGAGACTGTTAGATGTTTTATTTGAATGCTGAAGCTTTATGACAAGCACACATAGGTAGTCGATCAGTTTTAAACAATGCAAATTGTTATGCACCTTGTTAAAACAAATGATAGAATATATACAGTTTGCTTTTTATAGACTGGACAATTTCTTTTGTGAAAAAACTGACTGTTTCACCTTTTGCTGGTTACCATTGAGTCTAGACCGCTTTGAAAACTGATCAGATCAATTACAATAACTATAAGAATGGGAACCATATTTTTCTGACTTTTAGCCTAAAATTACCTTCTTTTAATGATCAAAAAGCAATCACTGTTATTCTGATTAATATAGAAGAGTTGCTTCAGAAGAGAGAGGTGATAGTAGCTGTCGTTTCTTTGACAACACCGCTTTCCTTTTGAGAAAATTAGTGTCGGCATCAGCCCTGGGTATCAAAAGAACTTAACAGGCAAGAAGTTTGCAGCTTGTAAGATTGAACTAAACCAACCGTTTATTGGAGGGAGAGTTTTGAGAAAAACTTCAGAGTGCCTAAGGAAATCCAGCAGGTGCTAGAACCTAATCAGGGGACAACTAATTGAGTTGCCACCAACTGCAGCGTTTGCTATGAAATGGCAGCAGTCAAGTTTTTCTGTAGCCATAATAAAATAGATACTTTTGGAAGCTAGTAAGATGGAAAATAAGTCCAAGAAAAACATGGAAGAAAATTGTTTCTTATGAATTTGAGCTGCCTTGAAAGTTTGTGAAGTATTTAATAAATGGTGTACCATAGAAACATTTGTCAAGATCTAACAAACCAAGGTTTTTCTGTCTCTCTACTTTGTTTGCATTTGGCCGTGAATGCTCCAATCTGAACCACGTTGTGTCAAAATCAGAATATGAACAGTACAATTCTTGTCTAGTTGCTGTCCAGCAGACAGACGTTGAAACGGTACGGCTGGAGGAAGGGATGGTGCTGGCCTGCGTGTGTCCCTGGGACGGCCAGCTCAGCATGGTGTCCTGGACCAAAGCGCCAGACAAGAACCCCATTGCTGTGTTCTCTCCTGAGTTTGGAGTCTCCGTCCCTTACACCTACCGGGAGAGAATAGAGTTCCTGAGGGCGATGCCTATGGATGGAAGCATTGCCTTGAAGAACGTCACACATCAGGATATCGGGCTCTATCACTGCTCTGTCCAGACTTTCCCTCAGGGACCCTGGACTAAGGACTTTCAGGTGGAGGATTTAGGTAAACTCCATGTTTTCTAAGACCGATCTGCCTCTACCCCAAAAGAAACATGGGCCATTTTTAATGTTTTTATTCTGAGATGTATTTTCTTTCATTCTGCAGATGAGCCACCAGAAGATAACAACAGCACAGAACCCCCTCCCCCAGAGGAAGTCAAAGTAGACTCAGAGGTGGTGGCCGAGGAGAGCAGCAACCTGACCATCAACTGCAAACACCCGCACAACGGTACCATCTACCAGGTCATCCTGGAGAAGATGCCCCACGGCCATCCGTGGGTCATCATTGGCATCTGTAAGAAGGTGGAGGGGGGTCTGGTGGGCGAGGACTACAGCGAAAGGGGCAGGGTGAACTGCGCCGACAGCCTGGATCTCAGTCTACACCTGACTGACGTTGCGTCGGGAGACGATGGTTTATATCGCTGCACCTTTAACACGGACGTGGGAGTGCAGACCACCGTTGTGCTACTCAGAACAGCTCCTCCAGGTACACTGAGCAACACACCGGCTGTGAAGTCAGTCCCTCAAACAGACGCCTTATCATTTCCCATGCTTATTGCCATTCGCACAAGTATGCTGCAGCACATATAGAGAAAGAAAAAAGGCTTATGACACATTTAGAGGTGTGAAAACCACGGAATCCTGTTCATTGTATCAACTCATGCGTAGAGCAGCTGTAACGTGGTGTTACATGCTGGTCTGGTATGGTTCAATTTATCTGGGTTATGACATAAATTCATATGTCATAAGAAACAGAAAAATCTATCATTACAAACAGAAGAATCCATGTAGTTGAATTTCAGGTGGTTTGCCTAGTCTTATCTGCAGTCATGTTGAGTAAATTAGAATATTCAGTCCAATGAAGCTCATTTGTTAGATTAAAAGTACCTTTTCAAAATTGACAACCTTTAAATACACTTTTCATTTAGGAACATCGCTGAATTATCTGATATAATATTCAAGTTTCTTTTTTTTTTTCAGCTGTAAGTTGAAATTTATCATCATTAACAGAAATAAATTATTTAAAGCATCCATCTGTGTGTAATTAATCATTATGTGTTTCATTTAGTGATAAAGTTCCTTAAATAAATGGACCTTTCAATAATAATCTAATTTATTGAATGGGCCTGCAGATATTACATATTAAATTATTTCTCTTTTCCAACCAGGTGGATTCAGTCTGTCCCTATACATGCTGTATGTTTACATCGGAGCTGGAGCTGCTGGATTTGTTCTACTCATTTCCTTCCTCATACTTGCCCTGAGGCTAAGGTATCGTCAGTTAAGGCAATATAATTTGTGTGTGTTTCATTCTTTTGGCTCATAAGTGGACCTGTTTGTGTGACAATCATCACAGGAAAAAAAAGCGGCGAGAGGAGTACCGAGTTAAACTGCACCCCACTCAGAGACAGGTAGGCGTTAGTTTGTTCGTTGTATCAACTCTCGTCTTTACACTCGACTCCTTCAAAGCTCTCCCTCACCTCCTCATAAGACACGCGCTTAACTACAAGGCTGTTCCACTTTACAGCTAACGTTAAAGTAACACATCCCATCTGATACAGAGAGCTTAACTAGTTCCTCACCACTCCCAGCTGTGCAGCTTGAAGAATCTGGAAGAGAGCTGGTGTCAAAAGCATTCAGATTTTAAAAAAAAAATTTAACACAATCATCCGTTAGCCAAGGATTTTGTTGTTTTGACATCTGCAGGACCTTCAAAAAGTAATCATGCTCTTCACTTTTACATGTTGCTGCAGTAAAATCACAAAACTCAATATATTCCACTAGGATTATGTGATTCACCAAAATCTGAAAGTGTGTTGTTTGTATTCAACCCCCTTTAAGGCCTGCACAAATAGAGAAATATGTTTTCTTTTTGTTACCTTTAAGAGTATATTTAAAGGTTTCTTTATTTAAAGACTTCTTTCTGCTGCCCTTGGATAGAAAACAAGTTTCTCTATTCTTCAGGATCATCAGGGCTTTACTCTGATGATCCTGACTACTGTAGGTGGTGGCAGCATTATGCTGTAAGGATGCTGTTCTTCAGCAGGAACAGGGAAGTGCATCAGTCTCAAAATGGGGTGAACATTTATCCTCCAGAAATAAGAATTCTAAGCATAAAGCCAGAGATACAAAGCAACAGTTTTAATTAGAGCATATTTATGTGTCAGGAGAGAAAAGAATTTGTGTCAAGACTTCAAAATCACTTTCACTCCAGTCTGACTGAGTTGAGCTGTTTTGCAAAAAAAAGACAAAATCTTCCCACTGTATAAAGTTGGTAGACACATACTCCAAAAACGCTATAACAGCAGCAAAAGTGCTTCTCAAAGGTAAAAACTCAGATGGGCTGAAAAAAATGCATGCCACACTTTTCAGAATGTAACTTTTTTTTTTAAATGCTATGCGTGTTTTGTCACACAGTACTTTGCTGATTTATCACATATTTTTCTAATATACCTTTAAGTTTATAGTGATAATGTGGCAACATGTGCTAAAAATTTGAGAAGCGCGAATGCTTTTGCAAGGCCACTTCATTTTTCTTTATTAACCAATCAGCTGCACTGCTGATAAAAACCTGTCATGTTTGTCTGTTTATTACCTTAAAGTCAACTAACATCCACTACTACCTCCTCACAGCCGAATATCTATGAGAACGTCCCTCTGTGTCCCAGGATTGTGAAGAAATCCAAGCAGACTAAAAGCTCCCCCATCTATGCCAACCTGCCGGCCGGGCGCTCACTCCAAACCAAACGTCAGCCTCAGGATAAAAAAAGAAAAGGCGTGCTGTGACTCTGTCGCTTTCTCACATCTGTCAGCGCGCTCTCAGCTATTCACACCCCATTCACTGTACATCAGAGCGAGGATAAATAAATGTCAGCAAGCGCAGACTGTAATTATCCATTTGAGTTTTTAATCAAATGCGGGGATCATGCCGGCACTGTTTAATATTCACACGGCGGTTTGAAATGAGTTAACAAGCCGGCGCTCATCTCGGAGTCAGAAAGCTGACGGGGCCTGTTTGGGACCGGCCTTGCTCCCCCCTAATTAAATGTACTATGTAATTATTGTTGAGGGGATGTTTGCTTTTTCGGCAAAACAATATTTGACAGTAACCATCACACAGAGGAGAAAGACAAAAGCCCGTATAATCATTCTTTTCTCTTTTCTAACCCCCTCCAAGTAAAACGATTGACAAAAGCCTGTGTAATTGCCCTCTTTTCACTTTCATCCCTCCTGGTTTCCATTCAAAGCTTGACAATAGTGTCTAATCATCTAACGGAGAAGAAAAGCAGTCGCTCAGCAATGTACCGTCACTTGAGACTGCTTCTTTCCCCTTCCCCAACAGGCTCTGTGACTGCATTCTAGTTACAGCACGCCCTCAGTGTGAAAGCTGAACTCTAATTAGCAAATCCTGGGCTGCAGTTTATATCTCCTTTTACCCCCTCTGACTGCTTTTTGATGAATATCCTTGTTCTTTTTTTTTTTTTACGCCCTCCTTTGGTGTATAAAATGTAAACGAGATCAACTGTTGAATGTTATTTCCCCTTTGTATTTATTTACTTTTCTTTCTTTTTTTTCTGAGTTTGCTTTTGTAAATAAATATTTGCGGTGCATGGCAGCTGCTGTAAAATTAAACTGTGCTGTTTGTGTAATTTAATTCATTTATCTCCATAGAAATGGAGGCAGTGGCAGAGGCAGTAATGGATAAGCAGGTTATTCCACTAGGAAGCAAGACAAATGTGGAACATAAAGGGACACTACAGTTTTGGGTTCATGTGTTGTTGTTTTTTTGTTGTTGTTGTTGCTTTCGTTTTTCCTTTGTGATGTTTTCTGAAGAAACCGTAAATGTACATTTGATGATACTTGAGATTCTCTGTGTTCAACCAGCTGTATTGATAGTTATGACTGATAAAGACTCCTTATGACAGAAATAATACCATGTCTATGTGTCTCTGTCTTATCGTGTGGGAGTCTGTGAAAAGAAATAAACCCACTACGCTGAAACAATATGCAGTGTCTAGAAAAATTAAAAATGAAGCATTAACCATAAACCACCGTCTTTTGGAAACTTGAAAGAACTACTTTGTGTGGTATGGGGTCTCTTTCTCCTTTTTAGTCAGGTTGATTATTTTTAATCAAATGGACCAAATGACATGTGCCTCATTTTCTATTGGTTAAAAAAATAGTGTAATGCTCATTTAGTTCTTTATTAAAATTTGTGTTTTAAAAAGAGTTGAAAAATAAAAATGTATAGGAGCCATGACAAAATGATAAAGTACCTCATACTTTTTGTTTTCAATCCTTTGGTTGAAACCCATAGTTTATAGCTATAACCCATAGCTATAAACTATGGGCTATTTTTTTTAAAGTAGGTTTACCTACTGTATTTTCCGGACTATAAGTCGCAGTTTTTTCATAGTTTGGCCGGGGGGTGCGACTTATACTCCGGAGCAACTTATGTGTGGAAATTTACACATCATTATATCGTATCACATGTTATTTTCACAATAAACCGCAAGAGGGCTCTCTAGGCCTGTGTTATTTTACCTTCGGAGAGGTAGAAGAAGGTAGCGGAGTTGTGTACAAGCCAGAAGATTTCATTGCGTTTAGTGATTTAGAGTAACACGGATGGTTCGGTAAACTAGTTAGCATGTTATTTATGCTGTAGTTTTCTAAATAACTCTTAATATGTTATGTTCACAATCCAGGCACGTTCTCAGTTCGTTGTTTGTCATGTAACGTTAGCATACCGTACAATTATTCAGCCTGTTGTTGCCTCTATTCTATTTTTATTGTCTTTCAAGATGACATGTCTGTTATTGGTGTTGGATTTTATCAAATAAATTTCCCTCAAAAATGCGACTTATACTCCGGTGCGACTTATATATGGATTTTTCTTTTTTAATTATGCGTTTTATGGCTGGTGCGACTTATAGCTACTCCAGAGCGACTTATAGTCTGGAAAATACTGTACTTCCTTTTCTCCACAAATAAAAAGAAGAACTCAAGTGGTTTTGGTCAATGTTAATATGTTTCGTTCCTTCGTTTGTCTGTAAGCCTTAAACAATTAAACTAATATAAATGATGGTTCATTTCATAAAACATTTTTCTAGCATACTTATAAAGCTTGATAAATTATATATAAATATTACTTGTAAGGGTCAGGTTGATTTTGTGGCTCTAAATAAGTTTTATTTAGCAGGAACCGGAGAAAGACTGTTTAGATTGCAATGGTCGCTAGCCCCTGTCCTTGGTAAGACCACTGTGTCTTTACTTATCTTGTATGACTGTGAGTCATATGGAAAAACTATAAATTTGAAAGCTGCAGCTTGTGTCTAAACCAAAGTTAAATAAGTTGAATGTTAAACAATTAGATGACGTCTTGTCAGGTTGCATCCAGCTCCTTCCTCAGATATTTCCCCCAATCTTTTGACAGGTTACTAGTTTAAGTTTTGGAGAACATTATTTGGATTTACACCAAAAAAAGAAAACAAAAAAATACAGCTTGCTCATTATATGTTAATTTCACAATTAATATATAATGAATTCATCTTGGTGCTCGAAAGAAGAGCATTTTAGAAACAGCAAATCTTCATATTCAAAGACACACTCACCGTATTTCCTGTTGGTTATTTAAGACGTCTTTGCTTTCAGAGTTTCCTCGGTTCTCGTTTCTAGGATTGAGACGCCTTCGACTTATGCCTTAAGAGAGGTTGAGGTCACACGTGTGTCACTGACCCGATTTACCACAGTAGTGGGCGCTTGCTTCTGTGGGTTGTTCACCTACTTGAAACGTGAAATACAAAGGCCACATGAATCAAGATGTAAATGAATCTGCCTGGGTAAAGGAGTGCAGGCTGGATTGTGTGAGAACATTGCCGCTGTCCAAAGCAAAATCACTTGTTCTCTCTCTTGTAGGACTTGCTTTACATTTAATTACACATTTTTAGCTATGGTTCTGGCATGTTTAGCACCATAGGTAAACCCCACCAAAAAACAAGAAATCATAACAATTCTGGAGCTAAATAGAATGTGGTGCAGTCCTTCACTGAACACATAAGATAATTTAACTTATTTCAGCAGTTCACATAGGACACCATCTCTCCAATGTTTTCTCATCCATAATAGCAATAGAAGAACTGACCAGGGCACAACCAACAGATAGTTTTTTTGTTTTTGGTATGGGCTCCCTTTTCTAATACCACCCTGGGTAACTGCCCATATCAAAAACCACCACTGGTTGTAACTTTACCACTTTCCCCAAAGGTATTCTAAAGGTTAGAGTATGTTTGTACATTTATGCCTAAATTCAAACCCTCTTATGGTATGAACATTCAATTTATTACCCTTATGTTCATCAAAAACATTACATATGTACATTTGTGGAAACTGCAGTCCTAACCAGTGTATTCAAAGTGCTATTAACATAGAAAGTTAGAGAACACAAAACATGACGACATCTCTGCAAACAAGTGAATACAGAAAACAACAAAAAATGGCAAATGAGCACAATCAGCTGTAGGCAATTCAGTAAGTGCAACCCCAAACAGAAAGGGACTATTCCACATACATTTCACCACACTGCAACTAAAACGAGACAACTAGGGCACTACTGTGACCCAACGTTTCAACATATGTCTTCCAAAAGTGAAATACTTGGTAAAGCATAAATAAATCAACTGTAAAAAAAAAAGTATCTTAAGACAAAATGTGCTTGTAACTTTCCAACTAATTGGGTATAGGAGTGAATTAGAGGGCATGAAGCGGTGGCACGACAACATCAACAACAAAAGGACTCAAACGTGAAGAAAACTGCTTGGCAGCCTACATTTGATTGTCAATGGAAACCATTTTGTTTTTACCCACTTAACTGTGCAAAACAGGAGAAAAACTTTCAATCTCTGTACTAAATATAGGCATGGGCCAGGTACCAGAGTTCAAAATGTTTTGCCCTAACCTACCATTCATGTTTTTTCTTAAGAAGCTAGTAAAATCTTTGGGAGTGATTGGAGTTTTCTGAGGCTAAAGCAGGGTTGCCTTTCTCCCACCTGTTCCTGTATGCTAGGTCATCTGGCTAAATTGAAGCTGAAATGTTTTTTCTCATGCTTAAATTCTTTTAAGAAATATTTCTGGTTGAGAGAATAATTTATAGTCCAGGTGTAAAATCAGCCTTCACTTTAAGGTTGCAACTGTTCTAAGATAGAGTTGCCTTGTTGTTTTAAATACCATCAGTTAATTTGGGTAAAACATCTTTTTTTTTCCCCCCCCCACAGTGACTAGATAATTAATATTTTTCTTTAAGATTATCATGAGAATCTTATACCAGCCCATGCCTAATCTCATGGAAGGTTCTGGTGATGGTGGACAGCAAAGTAGAAAATGTAACCCTAGTCACATGGCCAAGCACATGGTCGAGAATATTTCCAGAATCTTCTAAAGTTGTTGAGTTTTAAAAGTAAATCACAAACTAAGGTAACAATGGCAAACTTACGAGAGTCCAGTGTCTGCTTTGGTTGGCTGTCACCATCTGCGGTCAGCATCTGAAGGCACTAGGGTCTTTATCATGTGGAGTTGTGTGTTTTTAAAAATAGATTTGATTCATGCAACAGAAAAAGGATTTAGTATTATTACCATATTTTAACTACACTGCTAACATTCCTTCTCTCGCTCATTCTGTTACTAACATATGAAATACTTAAATTCACTGTTTAAAATAGCAAAGGTTTAGGCAATATATTGTTAAAAGGAGATTAATACCATGTCTTGTTTTTTTAGCTAAAGACCTGACAAGACAGCTGAGCTTGGCAATGAGAACATAATACAGAGAAATATTTAGCTTCCTTTAGAGCCTCTTTAGAGGCCCTTGCGCTGGATAGATAACCAATATGAGAAATAGTTGTGACCAGCAATTTCTCCCCCCCCCTTAATACAAATTTAGGCCCCAGCTATGAGCTACATGAAGTAGCTAGCTGATTTTACAAATCTGGCTTTGTTTCATAAATCAAAGTAAGCTATTGTGAGCCCTAGTCCGGTTAGTACCTATTATCTCAGAGCAAAATCTGTATGGGGCACTCATATACATGTTAGTTTGGATATATGAAAGTCTCAGTTCTTAACTCTAGTAATTAGCCAATAGGTGCACACTATTAGTAATGAACCTAAACCGTTCTCCACAGAGGCCATTAAACCACATCTGGGGAGTTTGCAAAGCCGATAAACAACTCAGACGTATTGTATCTTTCTTTGAACTATTTTTCACTCCCTTTAGTACCTCGTAGCTAACAAAGGGGCTCCTCATTAAGAGTTGTTGCTATGTTTAGATTAGCAACAATAGGTAAAGACTTCACTGAAACATACATTAGTCTCTACTTAACACTCTTAGTGTTTAAACTCAACAAGAAAATAGAAAGGGGCATATTATGATAGACCAGGTGTTTATTTTAAAATAGAAAGTTCCCATTTAATGTACTTTGCATTAGCCTCACTTTTTAGAATCATTAAATAATTCCCCCCCCCCCCTGAAAACACTGGGAAGAGGAAATGTATCTTGTTAGTATAATGCAGCGCTGCCTTGTTAACCTTCCGTTTCTCCTTCAATGACCTCTTGTTAGCAGAGACCGTGGGCACAAAAAAGTCTGGCTGACTGATTCTCTGTTTGACATACATATTGTGCAAGTTGAAATGAATGATCCAAGACGCCAAAACACCAGAAGCCTACCAAGTATTGTTTATACCGCCGCACTGTCAGCGGAGCGGCAGGAACAGATGGATTCGTAATTGAGGCTTTCTGTCTCTGTCCTGCCTTTCTGTCACTTTATTCTTGGATCAATGATGTTCTCTAAACTTTTTTAACCAATATTTTAGGAGTTTGTTTGACAGTAATGATGGCGAGAAAGCCAGGAAATAGGAGCAAAACAGAGCAGGACAATGACACTGCAGATGGTCAGATCAAGTATAAAATGACATGATGTCAATGATGTCAGTGTAATTACTAGTAGAGGAGTTGGTTAATTGAGTGAGTAAAACGTTTTTTTGCTTTCTAGATTACAATGTGCTCATTTGAGAGGAATATATCTGCTTAGCTGGGTTTAATGTTCTACAAATCATGATAAAAAATAAAAATAAAAAAAAAAACATGAAGTGGGGCTCCTATTCTCCATTTTAGTGAAAAGTGACTTGATGGCTTGTCAGACACCTGGACCTTTATTATATTTGTTTAAAACCTTGGTCTAAGATAGTCCAGAACAGCAGAGCTCACAATTTCTCAAATAAAATTATTTTATTGGGAATAGGATCAACTAAATTGTTAAGGAATCCCAGCAGTATGATGCTGCTACCATATCGTTTCACATTAGAGAATGGTAAATTCAGGGTGATGTTCAATGTTCAGTTTTTTGTATGCAGGATAAAAGGCTTTTGATAACGAAATAATGAAAAGGTCCTGGAAACGTAAACATTTTTTTATATTAAATGTATTTTTTTTATACCCTTTTGGACTTGGAAGTGACAAAACCTAACTCCATGCTTCACCAGTTGGAAACCTGGAAAGGCTCATATTTGCGGTTCTGCTGAATCACAAATATTTCCTACACCTACACAAAAACAACTTTTCCTGAATGCCTGATGTCATGTTTTCCTCCTAAAGAAACATTCTCTTAGCTTATTATAGACCCCAAATATGAATTTTATCTCTGATTTGCATAGCCCATTATACCATCAGGTGACCCTTTTTTTTAACACCTTTTTGCTAATGGACAGCTTATCAGTAACTTCTGACAGACAGAGCTTCAGAAGGTCTCAGATGCTATTAAAGACAATTTGCTGTAGTGAAGAGTAATGCCAGCAGCTTAAAGCAGAGGCTGCAGGAGGGCTGCGCTTTTTATCATCTCTGACACGACGGTCCGCCCCAACCCATTTATGAATGACTCTTCTTTTTTTTTTTTTTGCTGGTTGAAGCTGATTAGAAAAGTTTAGCTGATTCATCGCTGCCATGGACATCAAGCTGTTTTGTTGTGTGAGGCATTGATCGATTTCACATTCTCGCGACAAAGCTGATGGGGGGAGCGCTAGGGAGGCGAGGGGGGATTTGTGTCAAAACCGGTGGAGTTTCTCTTGAACTGGCTGCTGAGGCAGCACCTTGCCGGATTACGCCTGATGTTATTTCATCAACTTCAGAAAAAAAAGTTTCTTAAAGCTGTTTTACAGCAGATATTTAGGTAACAGTGCCTTTAACTTCTCTCCAAGTGCTTTGCTTAAAAAAAAAAGAAAAAGTGAAAGTAGAAGGTCATGCAGAGCTAAACAGAACAATGGCGACGAGAAACACTTTAAATAACACATAGAGGATTTTTGGTGCACTTTTAGAAGCTATCTCTGCAGTCACACTTCACAATCCTCCAGTAGGATCCTTCTACAGCTTCTACAGATATATTACATGTATCACTATACAGATTGCCGAATCCTTTCTACAGTGACGGGTTGAGTGTCCACAGCTGCTGAAGCTGCTCCCTGTCATTGAAGGGGTCCGAGGCTGCAACTGGATTCGCAGCCACTAGATGGCGACGGCGCCTCTTCTTGGTGGCGGTGACTCCTCTCCTCCTGCTCGGGCTCGTCAGACAGAAAGCTGGGAAACGTCTGTGCCCGGGGGATAAAGGACTTCGACATCCCTGCTCCTGTTCGGGAGGAGAAAAAAACAACGACTCAGCTGACCACACCGAAGAATATTCTTTGAAAGACTCCCATGAGAACAAATAAAAACTGAAGTAAGTTGGACGTTTTAGTGCAAGTTAGAGCTGCTTGTCAGTTGAACAGCTTCATTTCCCTGCGTCATTCTCCTAGGCCCGCGTCCTGCCGGCTCCCTCTGCACCTTAATTCAAATTAATTGAACCAATTTGCTCAGCAGTTCATATCGGTTAAATGCACTGAGAGGGAGTAATGGATACTCGACGGCGAAGGGCTGCTCCTGTCTAACCGTGAGAGCATTAATAATACATTAGTGCGCTGTTTGTAAGTGTGCACACTGAGGTGGGCCGAGGATAAAGCGACTGGCAAGCTGCTGATCTTGCACGAAAACAAAGAGGAAGTGGCCACTGATCAATATTTAAGGAGGTGCAAAAAAAAAAAACAAAACAACAACAACAAAAGCAACACAACACTATAATCAACTTTAACCTGGTATGTTCATGCTAACAAAGCCGGCCAAGAGAAGCGACTGCACTTCAAAATATTGCTCTCTTTAACTCCAGAACTGTTGCAGATGCAAAAAAAGGAGCCGATAACTGAATTTGATTGGAACCTGGGCAAATCCAGAAACACAAATATTCACAGACACCTTTTCACACATTCAGTCACAACACAACCACAGACCTCCCTCAATGTGTTTTCCTTACGTTTCATGTGATAAACCAGCTTTCATGTTGTTTCTGTGCATTGCTGCACAACTATGTACCGAGGGTGCATAACGGTGAGCTGAAAGAAAGATGCTACATAGTTTTGTAGTGATAAATATGCAAATTATGTTTTGTTCTGCCACCACCATGTCAGTGTTGCCTTTTTGTCCGACTTATTTTCCAGACTATAAGTCGCTCCGGAGTATAAGTCGCACCAGCCATAAAACGCATGATAAAAAAAAAATAAAAATAAAAAGAAAAATCCATATATGTCGCACCGGAGTATAAGTCGCATTTTTGAGGGAAATTTATTTGATAAAATCCAACACCAATAACAGACATGTCATCTTGAAAGACAATAAAAATAGAATAGAGGCAACAACAGGCTGAATAATTGTACGGTATGCTAACGTTACATGACAAACAACGAACTGAGAACGTGCCTGGATTGTGAACATAACATATTAAGAGTTATTTAGAAAACTATAGCATAAATAACATGCTAACAAGTTTACCGAACCATCCGTGTTACTCCAAATCACTAAACGCAATGAAATCTTCTCGCTTGTACCCAACTCCGCTAACTTCTTCTACCTCTCCGAAGGTAGAAGAACACAGGCCTAGAGCGCCCTCTTGCGGTTTACTGTGAAAATAACATGTGATATGATATAATGATGTGTAAAATTCCACACATAAGTCACTCTGGAGTATAAGTTGCACCCCCGGCCAAACTATGAAAAAAACTGCGACTTATAGTCCGGAAAATACGGTACATAGTTTTGGTCTCATCTGACCATGCAGTGCACCTTAAACCACATCTGTGCTGCCATTGCTTGAGGCAGACGTGAAGTAGGACATTTTTAGGCCTTCTCTTCTGTTCTTCTACACAAATACATTGTTTTTCCAAACTGAATATCAAATGTAAATAATTATGCTTATGTTTTTTCCCATAACCAAACAGCCCTGCAATAGGCTAGAAATGTTAAATTTAGCCTCATCTCACCAGAGTACCTTCATTTATCTATTTATAAAACTGTATAATTTCCCTTCCACTTTAAACTACCAGTAATTTGTGTTGGCCTATTACATAAAATCCCAATTAAAACGTTGGAAGTTTGTGGTTTGTACGTGTTTATTTACCGGGATTGCTTCCCTGACTCCGCCAACTGGGATTCGGAATATACAACATGACCCAGTCAGGCTGGTAATCAGTGTCAAGTGACAGGGTGAGTGCGTGTCAGAGTAACAGGGAGAGACAAGTCTAGTTAAAAATAAAAAAAAAAGAGGTGTTTGGGGGAAGGGGTGATATGCAAGGAAGGAGACGGAGAAAGTGAGAATGAAAAACACAGAAAAAGCATTTTCATGTGCGAGCGAAGGGAACGGTTAGTGGGAGGAGGCACAGAGGGGCTGGCGTGGGTGTGAGTGAGGATGAGAACGAAATGGGATGCTCGGCGGCAGGTGAGTCATGCATACACACCTCTGTCTGTTAGTCTTTCCTCTCCACCACTCCCTGAAACAAAAGAGAAATACCAAGTTAGAAATGCAGCTCAGCGCATGCTACAGGAAGCCAAAACAGAGACGGGGGTAAAGACGGAGGAACGCTCCCCTCTTCCCTGCAAGTTGTATTTAATAGATCGCTGAAACGACTGGTGTGCAACCAGGCATATCTTTTTCACATCTTTGCCAAGACAATCCCTCTCCTCAACCACGGCCAATTAAGGCTAAAGAAAAACAAAAAGGAGAGAGAGAGAGAAAGACGCGAGGCATTGAGCCCAGAGAGGAAGGAGAGGGTGAAGCAGAGCCCATCATCCTCTCAGTCATAAACACGGCTGTCTAGGGACAGACCCCCGACGAGAGCCCTGCTTTTGGACGAGAGACAAACATGTAGACACACTTGCGAGAAAATAACAACAAAACCACAGAGAACCGCAGAGAGGGGAGGAGAGCGGGATGATGTTGGCGTCAGCATCCTTCCTCCTGCGCTCACACTATGAGAAGCAGACAGTGATTTGTCAGTGCCTTTTCATTACTGGGGAAGGTCATGTCATCCTATCTGGCCTGGGGTGGCAGCTGCTGGGCCAGAGCAGACAGGACAGGCAGCGAGAACACGCACACACGCCCCCGCACACACACCAAGCCGGCGAAACGGCAGACCTGGATACACAAGCAGCTATTCATGCATGCATGTTGACACACACCTGTCCACCCCTTCTTTCCTCCAACTGTAGCTGCCCAGATGGCAGTCTAGCAACATCCGAGACGCTCCATGTTACGCAGGCTCTAGATTATGTGAGATAGCAGCTCCTGTGCCTTATTTTGCTGGGATTTTATATGACAGACCAACACAGATTAGGTGACGCATGTTGCCCAGGAATGTTAAATTTAGTCTCACCTGACCAGAGCACCTTTTTCCAATTATTTGCTGCATCTCCTACATGGTTTATGGTAAACTACGAATGGAACTTTTCTGGGTTTCTGTCCTGCAGCTCCTCCAGAGTCATCATGGTCCTCTAAGCTGCTTCTCTGATTAATGCTCTGGTTTCTTTGCCTGCCTAGCAATCCTGTTTTGGTTGCAGCAATCCCTACACTATTTTGACACTCAGATGATGGATTGAACTTTGCCCTCTGGGGTGTGCAAAGTTTGGGATTTTGTTTTTTAACCTAACCCTGCTTTAAAGGGTTAGAAAACATGCACCCTGACTCTTGGTCCTCTTATAAAAAAGTTGATTTAGTCAACATCATGACAACATGACAATAAATTAATCCAGAACAAGACAGCTGAACTAAAATCTACCATTCGCAAATTTTCTTTTAGAAGTTCATATTTTGCAACTACATCTACACATTTTTCACACTGCTTGCTGGAAGGCAGGGAAGTGTCATCACCCTGTTCTTCCATCATTCTGTCTTTTGATTCTTCCCACCTCTTGGTAAAATCCCTTTAGTATCACCCCCGGGCGGATCAAACAGAGTACAGCGCTCCATTTCATTAGAATTGCTAATGCTCCAGCAGTAAACTTTGGAGTGCAATAAAGCACGGAGTGAGCAGGAGGATGAAGGGACAACTTGTAAATGGGTAAACAAAAAACAGGAACGAAGAGAACGTATGGATTATAGTCCCTTTTCCCTTCCAGTATGAAAGCTGGTAATTGAACCATTTCTGACAGGCATGGTACCTTGCTTCTCCGACTCCAAAACTTTAAAGTGCACTTATTTCTTTGCATCAGCAAACCTGGAGAAAACAGCAGTTTTTCACTGAAATGCAAACGAGTGAATCCCATTAGGAAAGCAGGGGTGGAAGACAGCGGAAAGTAGATATATTGTATTCATGGAGAATACACTGCAAGTTTCCGGGGGAATAAAACATTTATCTGACATCTTTCTAATACGCTCTGTTCTGCTTTGTAATCGTAGTAAACAAAAGTTCTGGGAGGTATTTCTAGGACATTTCTGGCTACAGAAACAGAAAAGAAAAACTGATGTAAAAACATATTAAAATGAATCAGTTCTGCTTCTTCAGTGCCTGGTTCCCCAATAACCCAAGCAAACAAACAGGTGAATCAACCTCAACAGGGCGAAAAGGAGCCATGTTCCTTAATTATTTCTCCACACCCACAGGGTATTTGAAAGCAACCCAAGCATGACTCAGCAAATTGACTGTGCTGATTGGATATTCATCATGTGTGAGCTGAAAGAGCCAAGGAGCAAACACAGCCAGCCACAGTGGTCCAGAAAACCTGTTTTCCGACTGCCATTGAGAAATAAATGACACTACAACAATAATGGCAAAACTAGAGAGTAATGAAACGTTAAACATTCACCTGTTTTTTTTACTAAATGTGTATATTTCTGTTAAAATCCTAAGTGATTTTGTGCTTTTTTTCCCCAGAGATTTCAGTTATCTTTTTTTTTTTTTTTTTTTTTTTACAAACAACCAAAATTTGAAATGTAGTTTGAGGTATTTTATGTGATTGAACAACACTAAGTAGCACCTATTTTGAATTGAAGCAGCATAGCAACATATGGTTTCATTTTAATTATTTTTTTTTTTTGTAGGAATAAAAATCCAAATAATGTATTTTCATGCAGCACTCATTATTCTTAAACCCTTATACCCTTTACCATAAAAAACAAACAACAAACCATATTCTTGGTCAACATTAGCAGCATTATGCTGTGAGGAAGCTTTTCTTTAGCAGGGACAGGGAAGCAGGTCAGACCTGATCAGAAGATGAATGGAAATATATACTATATTTCTTCATTCTGCTAGAGGCTGAAAAAAGACTTGAGACTTCAGCAGAGGTTCACCTTTCAGCTGGACAACAACCCTGAACATACAGCCAGAGCCACATATGGTTTAGATCAAACCATATTTATGTATTACAAATGGTCCGATCAATGCCCAGACTTAAATACAATCAAGAACGTCTTGTCCATCCATCCATCCATTTTCTGTTTACCCTTGTCCCAAGAACGTCTTGTGATACTTGAAAATTGCTGCTCACACAGGCCATCCATCAAATCTGACTAAACCTGAGGTACTTTGAAGTGAAAATGAAGTGTACATTTCTCTAAATGTACAAAGCTGGTGTAGAAATACCATTCCACCCTTAGATGTAGCAAGATGTGGTTCTTTAACACATTAAGTTTGCATTCATAATGTGGTAAAGTTCATTAAGTATGAACACTTAAGCGCTGCACTATCATTCGGGGAAATCCCATATTTACTTGGAAAGATTACTTAAATTCTAAATTAATTCAAGCCATTTAAGTTGATTCAAATATCGAGTCGGCTGGGACATTGCACCAAGGACTCTTCAGTGTGCAAGAGGTATGCAGAAAATAGTGTACTCAAACAGAAGATGAACACTTAGAATAGTCATTTAAGGTCATTCTATGTGTAATCCCAAACAGAATGAGCCTGAAGTACAGAAGAGAAACAAACCTGTGGTCTGAGTTGTCCTAATGTGAAACTCTGTGTAAATTGAGAGCTGCGTCCTCTGGGCCGTAAGGAGCAAAGGGACTGTTTTGTCAGTGTACAGTTCAAAAGTTATTACTGGTCATCATGCAGGGATGGATTAGAGCACATGGTGAGTAAATGCCATGGTCTATGTATTAATGCTGATTAATTTAGGTTTAAGAGGAGCATACAATACACCGTGCCAACAGCATTCACTCTTTTTGGCACCCCTGAAACAGAGGAGTTATAAAACTTAAAATGAATTAAGCCTTTATCACAGTAGCACAGTATTACACTGAGAATTTTCTAAAAGCCTAGCCTTTAATTTTAGATATGTTATTTAAAATGAAGTTTTTTCTATAGCAATCTTCTGCCAATAGAACAGAGCATAGCCTCCTCCTATAACAGGAATCGTCAAAGGCACAAGGATCTTTGATGATTCCTCTCAGCAAAATCCCTCTGGATTGCCATGGCCATGGCTCCTCCATTTCTGCTCAGCCTGCAGGTTTTCAAAAGGATTTAAGTTCATAGTCCCCATAGTTTGGGGACTATGATGGCCAGGAAGTTGGTGTCTATTGTCTTCATCTGGCCAGATGTTTTGGATTATCATCCTGCTGAGAGACCTAATGACAACCCGTTTTACTTTCTTGCCAAAGACCATCAGATTTAAAATCAGTTTAATGATGCCATGCACTTTACCAAAGGTTCATTGGAAGAAAAACAGTCCCATAACATCAGCGATCGTCCACCGCTGGCAGTAGGAATGAAGTCCTTTTTTGCATCAACCTTAGATTCAACCTTAGCAAAGCTCATGATTCCAGTGGCATTTGGCAAATTGGACAAGTTTCATTTGTAATAATAGCACATAAAATTGTTTACTCTGGTATATCTTCCAAACAACCAGTTGGCATGTACATTTTATTTAAGGGTTGATATGGTCTCTTTTTGAGCCGAAGCAAACTCTGTTTGTTACAGCTCTCAAGTAGGTTGAATTTATCATAACTAATTTATAAAATTAGGTATGGTATTTGACCAATTCTTAGTCTTTTTGTGTTTGTTTACTTTTTTAGTAAGATAAACACACAAATACCTTGATTTTATGGCATGTCTTTTCCATTTTGAGGAGTGGCTAAGGGAATATGATCTCTAAAAGTTACTATGTAGTCTCTGATTAACTTAAATATACTTTAGAGGTACCACTACGCACGTAGGACACTGTACCCACTGTTCTAAGGAGAATAGAAAATAGAGTATTAAAATTATATTAATCACCAAATTTTTTATGTTTATTTAAGAGTATCAGAGTAAAAGACGTTGGGTAGCCTTTGCTTCCTCTATGCGTGAGATGAATGTATGTGCTATACATTCATCTTGTTTCTGTATGTCTACATACAGAAACAGGATGTAAATTTTCTCCCAAAAGTTAGAGACCTGTTGTCCATGAGGAATCGATGCAGTAATTCTGTGGTTGGATTCATCCCAGAATGACTTGCTTCCATGATAAGTTGTATCTTCCCGTGCCTTTTTACAGTCCAAACACATGTCACAGTTTGAATTAAACTCTCAGCACCCCCCACGAATCACCTTCTAGACCTCCTTGTTCGACAGGACCTCAAACACACTGATGCGTTCAATTTATTCATGGGAAACGAGGGGACAAAACGACAGTGCTGCATCCGTATGAGCAGAAGACTGCGGAAAGGTTGCTGCGAACCGGACAGATACATGAGGAAAGTGTGGGAGGACCGAGGTGCCAAGGTGATGGATCACCGAGAAGCTCGTCTGCTCGCCGTAGTCTACAGAGCAAGAGTTTGGCAGCAGACTTTGCAAAGAGGGAGCCGGCGAAGAATTAACCCCGAGGTGAACGTTTTTTACCGTTTGGTTTTTTGCGATGCACAAACATGTTGATGTTTGGAAAAGAGAGCTCACAGCTTGCTTTCAAGCTTATCAGGACACAATTAAATGATAATGAGAGGGGAAAATAACAGTCTTCACTTTTAAAGAGAAAATGATGACGTCAGAGCGACTTTCATCTTTGCCTGGCTTTTGTTTTTTTTTTCTTTTTTTTTTTTTGCTCTATCAGTGAAAACCAAAAGGCCCATAATCCTCAGATAAGTCTTCTAATCAACTAATACCATGGACAGAGGATAATCGCATCAGCTCACTAATCACCTTCCTGCCTCTGGTCTCATATAATGTGCAAATACTCACACATTTACACTTCCTTAAGTACATGTGCAGAAAACGAGCACGGAAAGGACACATGGTGCCATCCTCGGATGCTACAGAGTAGCTGCTGCATTATGAATGTATTTGTGGTCAGTTGAATGCATTTTTTTTTTTGTAGAATGTACTCAGTTGATAGTCATAGGCAACTTCAAACCTTGAGCGAGATAGAGGTAAACATAGGAAAGGGTGTTCTTGTTATCGATGGCGTCTTATTTCTGCTCCAACAAGCAGCCCACATTATCAATCTCCCTTCACTGTGCTTTCTTACTCAGTAGATGTTGTAAGTCCTTGTTTTTAAAAAGAAAAAGAAATGGACCTGACATATCCAACAAACGGTTTTCAAATGAAGTTACGAAAATGCTTTGCTTTTGTCTGTGTAGGCCCGCCGGATAATTCTGCACGGCAGATTTGCAAACATGATGACTTCACAGAGGCGATTTGATCCTTCTGGTAACCCACGTCTCCCACCGCAACTTTCTCCATTGTAGCTTTAAAATTATCCACAAGCAGAACCAGATTGTTTTCATGGGTCAAGGTTTGGCTTGGCACAATATAGTATAGAGATCTAGGAAAATGTCAAATGCTGGGTCTCTTTTCACTTCTTTTAAACAGAAACTAACCTTCACAGAAACTAGGAGAGAATAACAAACATCCCTTGCTCATGAGTAAGCTCTGCGTATGGCAAGAACGTAACTGTTTCCTGGCAAATTAATTTAAATCCAACAAACATTCCAGAAATGCCCACCCAGTTTGAACTAAACACTGCCCTATAGGCCACTCAGAAGTTTCATTTTTAATTTTCTTGTTATGTAAAAATTAATACGACCCTAACTTCAAGGTAAACAAGTTGCTATAATGAACTGAATAACCTCTCCTGAAACAAAAAGGCCTTAAAATGTCTATGCTCACCTGTTGTAACAATGTTTAAATACTAATTGGCCTTTGTTATAAAACCAGTTAGTTTCATTTAGCATCTCTGATTAAACTCCTGATAATAACTGTATGGCTTAAATGCACAAATGGCCTGCCAGCACACAATGCAACAAACGTGACTTGGGTTCCCACGTGTGGCACTTCAAGACGAATCAGTAAATAGTATCCATAGCGACAACCAGTTCTAGAAAGCTTCAAACCAACGGGAGGAGCAGCGATCAAAAAGTTGTAACAATAGTTGTTACATTTCTTAAAAAAAGATAAGATAAATACTTCTTTGTAATATTAGGTGCTCTTTTCTGTTCATTGTTTTGTGTTTCTAGTCTGAATATATTTAATTAGATTATCACAAAAAGTTAATTAACTTAAGCATTTAAATCAAAGAGCGAAACTCAAAGAGTCATTACACTGGAGTGATGTATTTCATGTTTTTAATTCTTTCAATTATGGTGATTATAGCTTACAGCTAATCAAAACCCAAATTCAATTCAATTTCTCAGAAAAGTATGATATTACATAACGAATTTTAATGAGAAATGTAATGCCACGACCTTGTTATGATCTACAGCAGTGGTTAAAAAACATTTCAGTAAGTAAATTAAGTTGATGCAACACAAACAGCATCAAAAACAATATATATATATATATATATATATATATATATATATTATCTTTTTTGTTTTTTAGTTTGATTTCTTAAGAGGTTCTCAAGATGCACCACTGGCAGATTTTCGTCAGCTTTGGAAACCACTGCATTATCACGAGGTGAACTTGACGGCTGTCAGTTGACGTTTACTGACACCTTCACCCAAAAGGTTAAGCATCAAAAGGTGTAAAGACAGTGACTAATAAGAGTGCTATATGAAGCACATTAAGTGAAAGTTGAGCGAAAGGAAAAGGTTTCGGTGAAAATGGTGCACAAGCAACTCGAATAACGTGCGAAATATGAAGCAAACCCATGCACATTTTTGGCATGGACTGTGGGTACAACAAAATGAACCCTGAGTATGTATTGATATACATGGATATACTTTTCAACAGGCCAGAATTGCTATATTTAAATCCTACTTTTATTTTTCTAATGCAATATTGTGATAAACTGAATTTTGGGTTTTCATTAGCAAAGAAATAAATCCATTTAATGCATTCCTGTCATAATCTACATAAAAATTTAAATAGTATCGTCAAAATACATTAACTTTTTATTACCTTCTTTATGTATTGAGTGCACTCTCTGCACAGCACAGCTAAAGCTCAGTCATTGTAACAGTCCTCATTAGCCGTGTTTGTTATGACCTCCGTCTCAGCGTAGTTCCAAAGTCGAAGAGCTTCACTGTGATTTTGATAATTAGTAAATTCTCCCGTGTACCTTGGTAACTGTAGAGATCACCCACACTGGCTTGGCGCGTGATGTGCTGCCAGTAGGCACTGCGTGGCAGGGAGATGGACTTGGTTAGCGTCTCTCTGGAGTGAAACTGAAACAGACAAGAGTCAGACAGCAGTGCATCTCACTTTCCTGTCACTTTCGGGAGAAATCTGATCTGCATTTGTCAAAGCATGAAAAGGTGTGAATAGTAGCACATATTGAAGGCTGAGCTGCATATCTCCAGGCTGAGAAAGTGTTTGATGGATAAGACAGGGATTCATTTGGGATTATTATTATAATTTTTTTTTTTTCTCTGGCATGTTGTGGATTTGATTTAGTCTTTTCAACTTCCAAATCCTGATCCACAGTGCCTTGCAAAAGTATCAGGATCCCTTAATCTTCTGCAATTTCTAATGCAATGAACTTCAATGTGCATGTAACGGACCAACACGTCATTGGGCACAACTGGAGTGATGATTTTATTTTATATTTTACAAACATAAATCTGAAAAGTGTGGGATGCATTTGTATCCAGCCAAAGAGCTGCAAGACTTTGGGATATGTGTCTGCTGGCTTTGAACATCAAGACATTGATTATTATAATTTTTTTTTAGCCCATTCTCTCAGCAAAATTCTTGAAGCTCAAATTTGTAGAGCGCACAACAAATAGAAATAGGACTCCCGTTGTCAGATTCTCCCACCTGAGCTGAAGATCTCTGGAGCACCTCCAGTTACCATAGCTCACTTGGCTGCTTTTCTGTTGCGTCTTGTGAAGGAAAGTGCTTCCACTGAATTATGACTACAAATGAAAATCAAATTTTGCATTTATTTTGACTTTTTCTCCCACCTCCCAATTGTGCACTATGTATTATGCACCTACTTAGTTTAAAATTCCAATAAAATACACTGAAGTTTGTGTTTGCAGTGTGAGAAAATGTGGAAAAAGCGGTAAGGACACTTTTGCAAGGCGCTGTACATTCCAGAAAGAAACTTTGAAGGTGTAAAATGTACCGATGCTAAAAAAATTGCAATGTACGCACAGTTCTTATCGCTGACAGCGGCTGCTTTTGGAAATGTTCCCTAAATTGCAGGGTCCAGGAGAATGGCCATATGGTCAAGGCTCATCAGACACAGGGCATGGCGATGTAAACAAAGAATGCAGATGACAGTGAAAAGGAAGGAAGGAAGTGATGAATGATTGTTGTGAGGGAAAGAGGGAGAGAAGGCCAAGACTCTGGGGTGTCTGAGAGCTCCTGGTCCAACACACGATTCTGACCAAAATCAGGACTTCTTAACTTCACGTGTCTATAAAAAACACAATTCTGATCATCCAAGCGGAGAGTGAAGCCATTTTGCCGCTTTTATACACACCTCTCTGTGTTTCTTTGAGACTGATGTGACGAATGCAATGTAAGGAATAAATAAGTGACTCTAAAATGGTCTTGCTCTGAAATATAACCACAGCAATGCCATGTGCAGCAGCTGATAAGAGATAAACAAACCCAAAACACACAAGCGTACCTGGGAGCTCTTTTCCATCTCCTCTATCATCCTCTCATGCTGTTGGGCGATGGCCAGCGTGGCCGAGTGGACCCGCTGGTAGATCATCTCGCCCTCCCGGGTCTGGAACGTAAACAAACCCTCTCCTGTGTCACACATCCTGTGCCAAGAACACACACACACACAGAGAGAGACACTTTGATTGCGCTCACTCTCAGATTGCTCATTTACAAATATGCACGGTTGAATGTTTAGGCTGCAGTGAGGACTGTGAATGCAAGTAGACCCCTGTCTCCTCCCCCTGAAGGCAAAAGACACACACAGATTGAGACAGTTTCAGATAAAAGCCTGTCGCATCATCATCATCATCATCATCATCATCATCATCATCATCATCGCCTGAAGGCCTCAGCAGCATATATCCCAGGATGTTTTTGGTTTTCAAAGTTTATTTGTGCTTATTTTATTTTTTTTTTTTTGTGTGTGTGTGTGTGGAGGGGACTTTTCCCTCTTGCTGCTGGCATTTAATTTACATAAGCCAGCGGAAGCACACACACACCTTCCGGACTCAAACGTGAACCAGGTGGAGTCCCGGCCGTATCTGCGCAGGGAGCTGAGGGGCCACATGACGAGCTTGAGGCGGGCATTGTGAATATCCCACAGGTAGATGTTTTCGTGGGTGATCTGCATGGTGCACTCCCCGTAGATGTCCAGGTTTGGCGTGGGCATGAGGTACACGTTGAAGCGCTCTGAAATAAACAAAATAGAAAATCCATGTTTTGAACGCCATAGTTAAAGTTCAATCAGAGAAACCACTTTACAACAAATAGAAATTGGTATCGGCCCACTAAACTGTGATCGGAGCATCTCTGGTCTTTTTAGCTACGACTTTTTAGCCAGCTACTAAATGTATTTATATGGACTAAAATCTTAGAGACAAAATCAAGAATGCGCAAATTATTCTAATATTTTTAGATATATTTAGTGAACTCTTTATGGAAGTAAATATGTAACTTCCATACTCTTCCTCTGGATAATGATAATAAGTTCATTACGATTAATCAGGTTAATTATTTCAGCTCTAAATCAGACTAAACTTTTCCTGCTTGAGATCACTCAGGATTACCAAAATATTCTCTGTTTAATAAATACTAAAATAAAGAATTAAAGCAGCAGCAGAGAGATTGTTTTATTACATTTTTTTTTATACACTAAGGCATGAGGTACATGTTGTACCTCATGCCTACTATGCCATTAAGCAATTTCCAGATGCCTGAAGGTGACACGTTCACCTGTTCACACAATTATACACAAACAAAAACACCATGTCAATGTCCAGATGGGTTCTGTGTCTCAAAGCTGAATGTGCTTTGAGTCAACCCCAGAACAAAAAGAAGCAAAAAAATTAAAAACCTTGTGGAGATGCTGGCTGAAGCTGGCGGAAGAGTGTCATTACCCACAGTGAAAAGAGTCCTGTACCAACATGGTGTGAAAGGCTATTCAGTGAGACGGAAGCCGTTACTCCAAATATGAAAAGCCAGATTAAATTTTTTAAATGCACTCGGGCATAAAAATGAAGACGTTCATTTTCGGAAAAATGTCCTGTGGTTTGTTGGAACTAAGACTGAAGTGTTTGGCTGTGTCGAACATCATTACATTTGGAGGAAAAAGGAGGGAAGGCTGCCATCTTGAGAAAAGCATCTGAACTATGAAGCATGAGTGTGGGGACCTCATGTTGTGTGGGTATGAACTTTAAAAAATAAAAATAGATCACTTAATGGGTAAATGACATGATTTGGAAATATTGAAGCAACATCTTAAATTATCAACCAGGAAGTTGAAGCGTGGGTAGCCCCAAGCATACTGCCAGTTGTTTACAAAGTGGGTCAAGGACAATGAAGTCAGTGTTTTGGAGTGGATATCATGAAGTCTTGATCTCAATATCAGAGTAAACGTTTGAAAATGAGTGTGGGAGCACTGTTGCACCAGTTCAGGTGAGGAGGAATGGGTCAAACTCCAGCAAACTATTATGATAAACTGATGGAAGGACACCAAATCATCTGACCCTAGTCACACAGATGAAGCGGCAATTCCACCAAACACTAAAAACTGTTTTTCCAAAATATGTAAATATCCGGTTTCAACTGCAAATTTATCAACTTGCTCTGGCATGTCGCCCAGGTGTTTTTGCTGAAGTGATTTCATTCCCTTCCTATTGCATAATTATATAGTCTGAGCTTCATAACAGTTACTAATGATGGGTTTCAGTTATTAAATTCGTTTGCTTTTTCCAATGCAAACCTCTTTAAATACACACTTTCCTATGATGGAGGAGCTTGTAGAAGCTGACCTAAAAACAAAGTTTTGAATTAATTGCCTAAATAAATAATTTTGAGCCACCTTTCCTCCAGGTTGTGAGGAAGGGCTAACGTGTGAGGAAGAAATTCCTCAACTGGGTTTGTTGCTTTTCTTCATCGCGAAATTGTAGCTTTGTCCCATCATAATGACACAGCAAGAACTGCAAACTGAAAAAAAAACACTATCAGAGAATGAAGGACGAGCAAAGGAAAGACAGATGGAAGAGAGGTAGGTCATAAGGAAAGAAGGGAAGAAAAGACAGAAAGGAGCAAAGACATAATGAGGGAAACAAACGAGGGCTCAAGAAAAAGAGTAAAGAGAAAGAAAGAGGAAGGGGAAAGAAAAGTAACAAAGGAGACAAGGAAAAAAAGATGTGAATGAAGGAAGGAAAGCAGGAAGGAACAAATGATTATTTAAACAAGGTGATGGGAAATAAGGTCTGGACATAAAAACATTTTTTCATTCCTATTCAGTCCAAGAGAATACAGAAATCAAAATGTAGACTCTTCCAGAATCTAGTTTTATTTGTCAATTAATTCTCCATCCAGAAAGCGGAAACATAGTGCCCTACTTATGGATGATCTATAGCACTTCACTAACTCTAGGGTTTGGAAAAATAAACTCTGCCCCCTGCTGTTCTGGAGCCATCGAACCTTTAAATGACAAGCTGGAGATTCTGTGTTCACTCAAAGCAGCAGCAGAAATGTGCTGGTTCAGGGCGCTTCAATGTCGCACTGCATGAACGCTTTATATGAACAAACCAAAGAGGGGTTGTGTCAAAACCTTGCACTCTGATATCTTCCATAAAAGAGGCCAAGTATAGTTGAGGAGTACAATTTCGCTTCATAGCTGCAGGGAAATGAAATCCATCAAAATGAAAGCAAGTTTTTTTTCAATTACTTGCTCTTTTAAAATTCTAAACTGCTCCGTTTGGACTGTTGCCTTTTCAATTTCCTTCACAACTTTACAAATTATACACAGTGAATGAGCTGCTCCGCGATAGCGCCTCCTCTTCTTTTTTTAAATTTTTTTATTCCCATTTTCTGAGAGTGGAATATTTGTATAGAGGCACATTTATTTCGCACGACTTTAGGAGCCATAATCTCATCCATCTCAATGACAAGCTTCATTACGAGGGAAGCCAGTAATGCACAGCACTTCTCATTAGGCCTGGAACAGAGCCCCTGCCAGAGCCTGTGACCTGTACTTTCACACACACACGCGCGCATACACACGCAGGTTTCCTTTAACATCCCACATCAAAACAAACCTCTGAAGCCCAAAGCTGGAGGATAGTGAGCTCATACAACAAAACTCTCCAACAGGGGACTTGAAATCAAATATTGACAAAAATGGCCCTTATTAGCAGAGCCTAATTGGACATTGTCCGCTTCACTCCCCTAACCCTCTGAAGTCTCGGCTGCTTTAATGCAAACAGGCCCCATATGCAACAGATAAGTGCTTGGAGGAGGGCTGATTGAGAGGGATTGACCCCGAATAGCTGCGTGTGTTAGCTGGGACTAATTGGGCACTCACCGTTCTGCTCCCGCTGCACTCCTGCTGCTAACAGGTCCGGCTCTCCGAGGCTGATGTCGTTAAGACGGGTACCCAGGCACTCCACGCACAGCAGCTTGCACCATTCCTCGGCGTCCAGCTCTGCTCACAGCAGTAAAGAGTCATAATAAAGTGATGCATGGGAAAAAAAAAAAAAAAAACAGCTACAGCCATCATTCACTGGTGGATAAATGTGAAAATCAGAACTATGTTTATGCAAAATTTGAAGCCAATCAATAAAGAAATGGTTCCAATATTCCAATCTCAAAGTCTGTGCCTGATATTTCAGTGGGTTTTTTTCTACCAAGTGAGGAAAAACTGATAATGGTCTTAATTTGTAATTAGACAAACATCCAAGGAGAAGCCAAGACGCTCACAGTAACTCTGGAGGAGCTGCAGAGATCCACAGCTCAGGCAGAAGATTCTGATGACAGAACAACTATTAATTGTGCAGCTACTGTATGTAACCTTTTAATCTGTGTACTATTAATAAATCCATAACTTATAACTCTAATACCTTGCATAATTTTGAACATCTGTTGAAAGGGCCCAGTCAAAGTGCAGGCCTATATCCATTTGAGAATCTGTTGCAATGAAGATGTTTTGCAGATGTGCAAAGTTGGGTGTTATATAAAACCTTAAAGCAAAAAATGCTTCTACGGAATATTCCCCAGGGTGAACTACAAACAGTTTCTATGTCACAATTATAGTGTTAGGCTACTTTGTGTTGGCCTAACATATGAAATCCTAATAAGGTTTGGATAAAAAAAAAAAATTTAAATAATGTAGAAAGGTCTAAGAGGAACTGGAACTGTGGCACTGTACCCATTACTGACCCGTTTTTATTTCCGTCAATCAATACAGATCAAAAGCTTTCGGAACGGGAGGCATTCAATCACTGGAGAGCATTTGGCGTGAATGGTGGCGTTATGTAACAGCCTGTTTGTTAGATCAACTGGAAAATGCAGATTGGACAGAAGGGTTCAGGAAAGGTCGGCTGCTATTCGAAGCACTTTATTCACACACAGGAGGAAGCAGAAACACGGCAGCTCCGGCAATTCAGCTCTTCCCTCGTGCTTTCATTAACTCCCCTTGCTGTGGCCTGCAAGTGTTTCTAAACTCCCACACTTTTTTAAGGCCACTGAGTGGAAAATCAGCCAAACAAACACTTCATCAGCACAGCGGCGTCCAGGCTACGCTACGTGTAGCGCATCAGGAGACGCGGCAGAAAGACATCTTCCGCGTGTGCATGTGTAGGTGAGCGAAGGAGGAAAAACGGCGCCGCTTTTTGTGTTAATGACTGTTTACAAACACACGGCAAGCCAGAGTCAGGTATGCAGGAATCAAATCAGGAGACGCTTTACTTTTTCGGGCAGCAGAGCAGCAGTCATTACACAGGCGGATACAATATGTATATCTGCTCGCATTCATATCTGTCAGAGGCAACTCCTCGGTGGAATTTAAGGAGCTGACATTCTCGATGGTAGTCATAACTCAAGGTCACACTCTCATCTTTCTTCATGTGCATACTTGACAGTTGCACCCAGACCTGTCAAAAATGCGCGGTTATTTTATTTTTTTCCCCCTCGCTTCGTTCCGTGCCTCATTGACAGCACGCTGTTTGGGAGGACACAACAAAGGTTTTGTGTTTTAAAAGTAACTTATTAGGGGAGATTTATAACTGCTAAACACTCTTTTCTTCCCCTACATAAAACATGCAAAAAAATCTTTTTATTCATGCATATTTAAATGATGTCTTTAAATAACAGCACAGTGCTTGTTAATATTCATCGTTGCAGGCCAAATTAGGATCCTATGAAGTGAGTCCTTACGCAACACAAGTTTACCATTTTAATTCTGTAATATGTAAAAGCTGGGAAAATCCTCAGTTCTGATTTCCAGCTTAACCAGTCTGACAAATCTTTTGTGATCAGTGAAGATCACAAAAGATCTTCCCATGGCTTATGGGTCGCAGTAAGAAAAGCGCTCTTTGCTGATATTGTTACCGAGGCAAAGAGACCTCGAAGTTAGTCGATTTTAGTTTTAGTTTGAAAATTAAGACTTTTCTCGGGAGACCTGCTTTTGACAGAGACAGACTTGTAGAGCTCTTAGTCAAATATTTTACAATTACTATTGCAAACCACACTAACTGCAAGGTTATAGCAGTAACGTTTTAGATGAATTTGCATCAACCAGCTCTCATTCAGTGAGTGATGCAAACTGAGTGCGATCTCGTATCAACAAATAAGTTTTAAAAAAGAAATTAGTGCATAATAACCAAAAGGGATTTTTCAAAACTTAAAAAAAATGTTAAGTTCACAAAAGAGGTGCTCAAGAGTTGGGACTATAACAAGAGAAACAGGCCCACTGTATGCCTATTGTACCTACAAGTGGGCAGATAGTGTGTCCTCTAGTTATTCAACTTTTGTTTCACTTCAGAACCACCTGGAACACAAATAGCTTAAATTCAACACAGCTATTGCTCCTTGTCTGACCACCAAATAACACTCCAATGGCAATGTGTGTTCTAGTGTGAGAGCTTGTCAATACTCAACAGTGTGAAAAATATCTGTATCTATATTTGGCTGGACGTCAGTTCTGTGATTTCACTACTACAGGTCAACTATGACATTTAAAGGATGCAAGGGGCATTCCCTAACATTTGAAAATTAACGAGTACTATTTTGAAATAAACTGTCATAATGAGAAATCAGGAAGCTAAAAGATATTTTTTGTGAGAAGGCAAAACAAAAATAAACAGTTCCGATTTGGATGGGGAAAAAGATCAAACCACATTCATGAATTAGATCCATATCCCTGTAAAGCCAGGGAACCCAACTCCACAAATCAGCTTAGCGTGAAATAGCACAATAAAATACATAGATTCATTTTCTTTTCCCAGCTTTAGGCTTAAATAAAGCTATTTCCTCTTGCTTGGGAAGGTCTGGAGCTTCTTTGGCTTTCCACCCACGCGTTAGATGCAATCTCTATTGTTACAGTGCATAACAGGGTTGAAAAACACCACAAATTATGCCCAATATTGGTTTTCATACCTGCACAATTAAAATCAATATTTCAGAACCCATCTCCCAATCTCTTAATATGGCGGCAAATGAGCATCACTTGGCTAAACTCAGATTCACCATAGCCTCCATCACTTGTTTCTCTTTTTTGTTTTGACCCAACATGCTTCATTCTTCTTCCACACTTGTTTTTTTTTTTGTTTTTGTTTTTTTCACCCCAAACTACATTATAATAGCATAACACATCTTCAGGAGCAAAACCTTACTCCCCTTACTTCCTCCTACTGTGGTTGAAAGCAACTAATGATATTTTTGCACAAAGAAAAGGACACTCACCTGATTCGCAGGCAAACGTCTTGGATGTGTCATCGCAGAAGATGATGGCGACGGCGTGCTTCTTTGTCTCCCGTGGCATCCGCGTGATGTTCTTGATGTTATGGAGCTCAGTGATCTACAGAAGTCAGGGAGAGCAACAGCAGCGGCGGCACATGAATGAACACTGCAGCAATAACGGTGCGGCTTAATTGGTATCCTCCACAGCTTTTGCTGAAAGTGCAGCGGGGACTTAATGATGATGATGTAGAGCTGTAAACTTAAACAGAGGAGGTGATCCTAAAGAACAAATCACACTAAGCAATTCTATGAGGCTTAAAAATCTAATTTGAACAGGAAGAAATCACACACGCCAGCTAGCTGCTCTTCTCCTGTATGATGTTTAATATGCAGCTGCAGAGGCTTGCATCCTCATTGTTGTGCGTCTCCTTGAAGATACTCTTCCAGTTAATACAGAGGAAACCAATCATAAGAATCTAAAATCACTTTACCAGGTGGCTCATAGTGAATGAAAAAAAAGGAGAAGATAACTTTTTTATTGAATATCACCAGCATTCACTGGACATTTCATTCAACAGCCTTCCTGCTACTCGCCGTCTCCAGCAGATAAGGCCCATTACATTAATGTAGTCCATTGTGTTCTAACTATAGGCCTCTTGCCAAACTGTTACAAATGAATTAGCTGGGCTCATTGCCCATAGAGTAAGGCTTGACTGCTAAAGGTTAAAGACCCTATTGCACACACACCGAATCTGGACCACACATTTCTTTGTTCGATAGGGTGACATGTAATAAATTTCTCTCTACAGTTAGGTACCCAGTGCTCAACGTTCAGGCCCAGCTGAGGGATTTCCACAAGCCTCTGTTTTTTTTTTTTTTTTTTTTTCAAACTCAAGCTACAATTTAATGTGCTTTGTCCTATAGAATAGAATAGAATTCAACTTTATTGTCATTGCACTCTCACAAGTACAAGCAACAAAATGAGATTTGCATCTATCCAGAAGTGCTATGCATGATATAGATGTTTATTTACAGGTGAACCAAGTAGCAATAATGGCGTGGAGCTAAAACAGTCCGTGGTGTGTGTGTGTGTGAGTGACAGTCCATGT